>JAODAL010037280.1:0-40617 GCA_025379985.1 Phyllomedusa bahiana | reverse complement strand
AGTAACAGTGCACTCGGATCACAAAGCTTTGGAGAGCATTACAAAGAAACCACTACTAAATGCCCCAAAGAAACTACAGTACTTCAGGAATATGATTTTGACATACGCTACTGTCCAGGAAGATACTTATTGATTGCAGATACTCTAAGCAGAGCTTACTTAGCTATCTCAAATGAGAAAGAGAATGACACTGAAACAATCAACTTGTGCAATTACCTTGCAGTGTCAAAAGATAGGCTGAAACAAATACAGATGTGCACAGAGACGAATAGAACTCTCCAAATAATAATAATAAATAAATAATAATAATAATAATAATAATCTTTATTTATATAGCGCCAACATATTCCGCAGCACTTTACAATGTAGAGGGTATAATTACAGACAAAAGACAGACATTACACAGTGAGAGCTACTTACAGATGAAACACAAGGTGTGAGGGCCCTGCTCTCAAGAGCTTACAATCTTAAAGACTGTCATCTTGCAGGGTTGGCCAAAGTACAAGCAACATCCTCCAAAGGAAGTTTTTCCTTTCTTTCACATAAGAGATGAACTGTCAGTGCAGAAAGGAATCATCTTTAAAGGAGAAAGGGCTGTTATACCAGAAGCGTCTCACTTAGGCATGGAAGGATGTCTACATCGAGCACGAGAATCAATGTATTGGCCAGGAATGAATGACCGCATTAAAAATTATATAGCACAATGTGAAATATGTGCATACTGTATTGACAAGCAATCAAAGGAGACATTACAACCACATGAAATTCCACATAGGCCATGGTCAAAAATAGGAATAGACTTGTTCAAATGAAATGAAAAAGAATAACTGATAACAGTAGACCATTTTTCTAACTTATGGGAGGTTGACTATTTGTAGGACACAGGCATGTGCATAGTCAATAAAAAACTCCAGGCACATTTTGCCAGGTATTGCATACCGGAAATCGTTTTCTCTGACAACTCTTCTGAGTTTACATCGAAGGAGTTCAAAACATTCAGCAACATATGTGAATTTGAATACCAGACATCTTCTCCAAGATATCTTCAGAGTAATGGAAAAGCAAAGTCTGCAGTAAAAACAGCAAAAAGACACATGCGGAAAGCAAAACAGGCAGTTACAGATGTATATCTGTCTATACTGGATCACAGAAAACACATCAACTCCAGTCTTCAAGAGCATAGAATGCAAGTCTGGTACAGAGACTGCCAAAGTTGATGGGAAAAATGAAAGCTAAACTAAAGAAGAATCAAGATAGGCAAGCTTTCTATTAAAATAAATCTGCAAAGGATCTGCCTGATCTTCAGAGCAATGATCACATACAGGTGCCACCAAGCAACAAATACAACAAACACTGGCAAAAGGCAAAGGTTATCCAGAAACTAGGACCTTAGTCCTACAAAATTGTAAGAAAAGAGGAAAGAAGAATAAGGAGAAATCGGAGATATCGGAGATGATTCATGGCTTTTTGAACAGTATACTGACACCTAAGACAATGAGGCAGCATGTAAAAGCCAAGAACCAACAGGTACTGCTGGCTATCATTGTGTGGATTCTGGCCAAAGACAGATATCAGAAAACAGATTACTAGAAACAGTACAACAAGATGTAAACATTGACGCTTCTTATATTACTATAGCTGGCAGAATGATCAGAAAGACTGCCCACTTCAAAGATTACATCTAACTGTACTGTATTATAGCTATCTCTAACTTGGTCATATTGACTGTTGTGTTTTATTATTTTTCATTGCTCCTACAGTTAAAAGAGAAATGATGTAGCAATATGTTATATGTTGTATGACCTCTAAGGCTCTCACTACTTGCGTATGTGTAATACAATGACATTGCAACTTGTTGGTTTAGTGGTCAGGGACCTGATAAGGCACATGTGTAATGGCAGCTAATACCTCCTGTAATAAACTGCCTGAAGACCTCCTCTGAATGTGATCCATCACAAGCAACAACTAACAGAACAGGATCCTCCGGACACACCCGCAAGTATGAAAAAGTGCCCAGGCCCAGTAATCTTGGACTCAGAATAAGCATGATATATGTGGAATCAGGCCTCAGCCTAGTTGTTCTCTGGATTGGAGGCAGGAGGATCAAGGCAGACATGGATCTCAATGGAGTGGTAAGTGGGGACTAGAATTCTGATTCTTACCCTGATATGATGCAGGTGGGCCGGGACGGCTTTAGCAGTTGCCATTGATGTAGGACTCAGAAGTAGGTTGCAATTCGCAGACTGGTAGTGTCGGCTTTCGACACTGGCCAAAGTGTCAGGGAGGCCACAATTGTGTCCAGAGGGATTCAGGTGATTTCAGATGCCACTGCAGGTGTGTGCTGTAGCCTGAAAATGGATTTAATTTAGCTGGAGTGAAAGGTCTCAGAAGAGTTCTCCTATAGTAAGTGCAGTCCCATTGGCTCCAGACTCTGCCCCCCGAACTCATATCTCTAACTGCCTTATCAAGTTCTTCTGATTGTATGGTTATCTAGGTAGTAATAATGCAGTTCCTTCAGTCTTATTTCAGAAGTCTTTCCGATCTCCTTCTTGATTGATTTAATCTTATTTTCACATATTGTTTCTCACACAGAAGTATAGTTTACATCCAGGTTCTGACAATTACTCTGCAAAGTATTGGAGGTCAAGCTAGATTTGTCTTTGGCTTATAACTTGATATTGTAAAGGCAGGTGGAGCACATCAGTCAAATTCTGGAGAACTACCATCTGCAATTTGTTTCCCCTCAAAAAAAGATTGGGCAAGTTTATTGCCATGCGTCAAATTCTCCTACAATAATTACACACGGTAAGGGTGCTTTCACACGGTGCGGTTTTGGTGCGTTTTTGATGCGTTTTTTTGGATGCGTCTTTTGTGCAACAATGTATAGCATTAATTGGGGTTCAGGTTTATAATATAACATGAATACAATATCATAAAGTAACACTGATACAGAAAGAGAGATGACCCTGCCCATGAGAGATTACAATCTACAATGGAGAAGAGGGAAAGAAGGTGAGGGACAAAACTGTGAGTATTATGGGGTAATGGCAGAAGGTTGTAGGTAATAGGCTATCCTGAGAGATGGGATTTCTGGTCACTTTTAAAACTAGTAAAGGTGGTAGCAAGTTTGATGATATGGGGAAATGTATTCCAGAGCATGGGGTAAGTGTGAAAGAAGTCCTGATGACGGTTGTGTGAGGAGATGATAAGAGGAGAGCAGAGAAAAAGGTCTTGTGAGAAGCGTAAATAGTGTGTAGGGAAGTATTGTAGGTTTAAGGCAGAGTTTTTTTGGGGTGAAGGTTGTGGACAGTCTTATATGTTGTTGTAAGCAGCTTGGAATTAATTCTCTGGGCAATCAGGAACCAGTGGAGGAATTGGCAGAGGAATAGTGAGGAGAAAGGTGAATTAAAAGGCCCCCAAAAAAGCAATGCAGTAATCCAGGTGCGAGATGATGAGGGCGTGAACAAGCAATTTTGAGTCAAAATCGAGAAAGGGGCGAACTTAGGAAATATTTTTCCGGTGGAGGTGGCAGGATGTTGTCAGGGCTTGAATGTGTGGTTTAAAGGACAGTGCAGAGTCAAGAGTTATTCCCAAAACAGTAGACTTGTAGGGCTGCGGAGAGTGTGGAACCATTGACTATGGTAGATTAGGCAGATGAGGAGGTGGATAGGGATGGGGGAAAGATAATGAACTCATATTTTTCATATTGAGCTTGAGAAATCAGGAGGAGCAGAAAGAGGATATGGATGACAGATACTCTTGAATCCTAGAAAGCAGAGTGTTGACCTCTGAGCCAGAAATATAGATTTGAGTGTCACCAGCATACTAGTGCTACTGGAAGCCATGTGATGCTATGAGTTCACCAAAGCCGAGAGTATAGAGAGAGAAGTGTAGTGGGCCCAGGACTGATCCTTGGGGGACCCCAACAGGGAGGCGGCAAGAGGAAGAGGTGGAGTAAGAATGAGAGATGCTGAATGACCGATCAGAGAGGCAAAAGATGATCAAAGAAAGAGCCAAGTCCATGGTGACAAGGGAAGAGAGGATTTGCAAGAGTAGAGAGTGATTAACTGTATTGAATGGAATGCAGGAGGAGGAGGAGCACAGAGAAGTGGATTGAGGCTGTAGTGGTCAACAGTTCAGTTAGGGTAGTTTTGGTCGAGTGTCAAGGTCATAAACCAGATTACATAGAGTCAAGAAGTGAGTTAGATGAAATATGGGAGGATAGTTCAAGGTAGACATGATGTTCGAGGAGTTTTGAAGCAAATAGTAGTAGAGGTAGTAGAGAGATGAGGCAATAGTTAGATAAAGAGGCTGGGTCGAGAGATGATATCTTGAGGATAGATGTGACTGTAGCATGTTTGAAGGAGAAGGGGACGATGCCAGAGTTTAGCGCTATGGTAGATTGAATATACGGGTTACAGCTGGGATAATCACAGTGTTAAAGTTGGGAATGAGGTGGAATGGTATTGTGTCAAGAGAACAGGTAGGGAGGTGGGATTTAGAGGGTAGTGTGGAAAGTGTGAAATGAGTCATGGTGGCAAAGCGGGTCATAGGAGAAAAGCATTGTGCAGATGTGTAGACAGGTTGTGGAGATTGTTGGTGGAAACTATCTCTAATGTTGTGGCTCATGCTTTTGAAGTGTGTGGCAAAATCTTCGGCTGAGATGATAGGGGAGGGAGGTGGCTCTGGGCGATGGAGCCAGGAATTGAAGGTGTGGAACAGTTGTTTAGGGTTGTGTAAAAGAGAGGATATGAGTGAGGCAAAGTCATCCTGTTTTGCAGAAGTAAGTGCAGACTTGAAACTGAGGAGTGTTTGTTTGTGTGAAAGTATTCTGTGGACTGTGTTTTCTTTCAGCTCTGCTCTTCAGTTCTAGTGTGCTTCAGAGGACCACTGTGAGAGGCCAGAGGATAAGGAAGGTACTGGAAAATGCATACAAAGGAAAACGGCTCACCTCTTTAGGACTCGCTTCCACAGAGAGTCATAGCAATGGATCCACCTGCTGTGTCGCGTCCACACGGACTCACCGCCGGCCGGGCGGAAACAAACATGCATGCAAACGGATATCCGGGTAGGGCGCCCATACGAGACAGCAAAGCCCGGTGGGGCGGACCACCCAGAGAAATCCAGAAACTCCGGGTGACAATAAAAAACCAGCAACTTTATTTCAAAAATGTATATAAAAGGCAGCACTCCAACAGCATAACCCCACAACGGTATGAACACACAAACGCGTTTCGGGCTATACAGCCTTGCTCACTGAGTGTGCTGCCTTTTATATACATTTTTGAAATGAAGTTGCTGGTTTTTATCGTCACCCGGACTTTCTGGATATCTCTGGTGGTCCGCTCCACTGGGCTTTGCTGTCTCGTACGGGCGCTCTACCCCGATATCCGTTTGCATGCAGATAAGGAAGGTAATAGGAGTTTGGTGGCAGCCGAGTTGTGTGTGTCAATGGGGATGTTAAAGTCCTCCATAATGATATTTAGGATGTTAGCAAATAGAAAGTGCAGAAGTGGTTAAGCAATCAGTATATGACAGCCACTTGGAGGATGGAGGTGTGTAGATTCAGACAAAATGCACCTGAAAAAAAGGGAGTTAGAGGGGTTAGGTGGAAGTGGGACAAAGGAACAGTTATCTGACTTGAGAAGGCAAAGACCTTCACCATGTTTTCTGCCAGGGCTAGGGTGGGTAAGGGCCCTCTGATAGGGTAAGTTCACACGATTTGCTGCGGCGTGTACAGTACGCGCCACAGTACATTGTGTCTTTCTGCAGCTCGCGCTAATATGCGCATACTTCTGAGTCATGTGGGGGCTGGCAGCCCGCCGGCCCCATTGACATTCATCACTCGTGTCACGCATTCGCTGCGAATAATTGATCAAGCGGGGAGAGGAGGCATAATCCATACTGTAGTTCTCTATGAGAGCTATGGATTACTGTAATTTTGGCGCATATCTCGCCCGTATTAGAGCGCAAATACGTGGCAAAATGCGTGCCGAAATTACGCCGTGTGAACATACCCTAACAGAGTGCAGCAGGACAGGTTGTGTCAGAAGGTGTCAGCCAGATTTCTGTTAGATCAAGGAATCATAGGTTGTGTGAGATAAAAAGGTTGTGGATGAAGGGAAATTTGTTGCACACAGAATGTGCATTCCAAAGAGCTCCAGACAGAGGGACAGGTGTAGTGGGGTTCAAGGAAACATGTTTAAGGTTTATGGGGTTACAGGAGTTTGTGCTGCGTAGATCTGTAAGAGACGGGTGCAACAACAGTGGGGATGTGCTGAGGGAGATATGTCCCCATCAGCAAGGAAAAGCAGGGATAGTGTAAGTAGGTATGGGTAGGAAAGAGCATAATGGGGTTGTGTTAGTTTTGAAAGGAAAGTTTTAATGCTGTTAAAGAAGTGAATAGTGGAGGTCAGTTGTGAAGATAAAACAGATGGGAAGATAAGGAAACCATTGCCCAGTGTAAGTGTCTGAGGGTAGTCAAGAAGTCTTAAGAATAAGGAGGCAAGGATTATAGTTGCAAAGTAGTGCATATTTATTGGGCACTTTTGTTAGTAGACGCAGAAAAGCTTATCATGTACCTTGAAAGCATTTCTGTTTCACTTCTGACATTAACTCTGCAGCACACTTTATGTCTTCACACTTTATGGAAATCACAAAAATTACCAAGGTCGGTAAATAACCAGAGTGCAGTAATATAGAGTAGATTCAATGCTTCATCAGTGCTACCAGGTGAGAACAAAAGGGTGGGGTGGAGTATGATGTTAGTGAGCAGAAAGAGATAGCAAGTGACAAAATAGGAGATCTAAGGCCTCTCCTGCACAGCAGTAGAGGCAAACAGGCAAAGAAGCTATTACATCACAGAGATGCATACAATCAGGGGCGTAACTTTGGTTCAAAAAGTGGGAGGGACCAATTTTCTCTCTTATCCCTTATCTTCCTATCCCTCCCTCCTTCTCTCCCCTTCCCTTTCACTTCCCCTTCCTTCCCTTCTCTCCCCTCCTCTCCCTGCAGTGAAGCGGCCCCCTCTAGCCCAGCAAGGAGGTCTTGAGGAGTGCTGTGAGCACCCACAGCAGGTCCGGGCGGAGTCCTTGTGGCAAACACTTTTGGTGCAATCCGTAAGGTTATGAGTGGCTCTTTAATTATTGAAGTTTAAAACCGGACTGGGACTAAAAAGCAGCCCTGGCAATGAAGCAGAACCAGCCCACCTATAATATTTCCATCTCTAGATGGAAATAAAAAAATGTTTTGCAATGCAGCAAATTTTGCTTAACCCCTCCCATCCCCCATCGTTACTCCATTAAATTTGTTATACACACAACAGAATGAGGAAAATAAAAGAACCCAATCTTACTGTTCCCTAGGAATCACTTATGTCACATACTGTACCCCAAAATGTATTTTATTGTATTCCATACACCAGAAATGACATCACTCACTGCACCCCAGAAATTAATTATATTACACATAGAAATTATATTACTAACTGCACCTTAGAAATGAATTGCACATTTTACTCAAGAAATAATATAATTCACTGTATCCCAAAAATGTATTATGTTACACACTGATTCCTAGAAATGAATTACATTAATCACTGTACTCCAGAGATTACAACACACCATACCCCAGAGATTACATTACCTGCTGTACCCCAGAGATTACATTACACACCTTATCCCAGAGATTACTACATTACACACCATATACCAGATATCACATTACTCACAGTACCCTAGAGAGTACTACATTACCCACTGTACCCCAGAGATTACATTACACACCGCACCCCAGAGATTACTACATTAACCACTGTACCCAAGAGATTATTTTACACACCGTACCCCAGACACCAGCATTATTCACCGTACATTATTACACCATACCCCACAGGTTATTGCGATACACACTATACCCCAGAGACTAACTACATTAGACAAGGTACCCTAGAAATTGTGTGTGTATAATATATATATATATATATATAATATATATATATATATATATATAATATATAATAATTATATTGAACACAGACTACACATTTGGGGTGGGTTTACATGATGGTTTTCGGCACTAACAGTTTTGTTTATTTTTTGGAAATGCAACGCTTGCAAACGTAGATTTCCAACGAGCAAACATCCCAGACTACCTGAGGCAGATTTCTCCCTCCTATCTTTTAGTGCATAAAACACCTTGAAGAATTCTCTGTAGGCGCTGACAGTAAAAGCTGAAAATACATAGGGTATAATATAAATAATTTTCCTACCAGATTGGATGCCGGTTCTGAGGCAGATCCAGCACTGAATCCGTCCCAGAATCAGCATTCATATCTTCTGCATGAATGTCCCTTAAGGTATGTTCACAAGATGTATAGCGGGGTGTACTGTGCACTCTGCTATATGCTGGGGGTTTCAGAAGTATGCGCTGGCCAGTCCACACTTCTAAAATGCTGCGGGGCCGGTCACATTCCCTTTCATTTTCCCCGGAAGAAGTGACATTGCTAGACACATGGCGGTACAGTATATACACATCTCACTTATACAGTCGATACCCTACTCACATGCACATACAATACCTGGCACCCTTGTCCCCTCCTTACCTGTCTCCTGTAGTCTGGTGTAGTTGGCATTCGGCAGGAGCTTCCCTTCTTATCTGATGAGGGCTGAGCATAAAGGAAGTGTTATACAATGGGAGGAAAAGATACAGCCCCAGATACAGAATGTGCTGGACTGTGAGCAGCGTTCTCGTTGGTGAAGCAGCCCCTACTGACTCCCGCTCTACCAATCAGCGCTGCTCTCACTCTGCACTGACACTTGAGGCTGCTACCTACTCTGTCCCCCCCCAAAATGCACAGAAATATAGGAGGCAAAGGGCTAACTTCTTCCTCCTCTGCGCTCTGCTCTTCCACTTATCGTATTCTCATGCTTTGAGATGGATTATTTTTTATTGAAGTGGCTAAAAAGTAGGGGGGGACCGTCCCCCACCCAGAAAAAAGTGGGTGGGAACCAGTCCCTCCGTACCCCCCTAAAGTTACACCTATGCATACAATTAAAATATATTAACAGAAAAACAATGGGTTTACATTGTACCAGTGAAGGGAATGCTGGGCTTTGTTGTCCCACACAGTTGCATACCACTAAAATGTATCATACATGGACATCATTCCCAGGTGCTTCATACTAAATCCTCAACCTCTGAGGTACCTGATGTCAACTCTGTAGTCATGGACGTCCTTTAAATTTGACAGGTTTTCTGTAGAGTCATCTCTCATTTTAAAATCAATACTAATAGAAACCATGCCCCCCCCCCTTCACCACCTCTCAATTTCTGCCCAGAAACAAACAAGGTTTAGCTCTCTCTCTAAACATATCCACCTGAGAATCCCCAGCTTCTTGTGTTTTTGAGTCCATGTACTGTTCTGGTGTGCCATAAATCTGGTATGCTAAAAGCTTTGCAACTTTTTCAATACTTAATTCATTGTATATCTCTATCTTTAAACATGAAGACCAGAAGTATTATTGTTGTGTCTGAGTCTTTGGTCTAAGTGCTGAGTTTGAGATTTTAGAGACCTTGGGTGTCAAAAGATCAAGGGGTAAGCTATTTTATCTTCTGGTTTTGGTCCTGAGGGAAGATCCTGGGAACTGGTGGAGAACAATAATACTCTAGCTCAGGCATCCTCAAACTGTGGCCCTCCAGCTGTTGGGAAACTACAACTTCCATCATGCATTTATATAATCTATAACAGTGGGCATGATGGAAGTTGTAGTTTCCCCAACAGCTGGAGGACCGTAGTTTAAGGATGCCTGCTCTAGCTCTTATGTGACAATCTCCAAATATTGGCATAAGTACTGGAGACATAAAGGTACTATCTTACTCATGCTGCCATGGCCGGAGCCACTGCTAATCTCTCATCTCATCTTTTTTATGCTAGAACCTCTAATACCACACAGTGCACGCCTTTCTAAATGGCTAGTTCTAATACAAATATCAGTGGCACACTAAAAAACTAAGTAAACATCAAGGTATATAGGAATATTGGAAATGCATTACTGCTAAGGAAAATATGAAAAACCTGGGATTCTTAGTTTACAGTTTTTGATCAAAGATTGTTTAAGCTCCTATCACTCCCTGAGATGTTGTAGTCTGAATGGACTCCTAGTGAGGTAACATGTTAGTGTTAGGGACTCACCTGTACTGGGATCCCCTTGATGCTATTGGGAGGTGAGCTTAAACAATCTTTGATCAAAAACTGTAAACTAAGAATCCCAGGTTTTTCATATTTTCCTTAGCAGTAATGCATTTCCAATATTCCTATATACCTTGATGTTTTACTTAGTTTTTAGTGTGCCACTGATATTTGCATTAGATGTATGCTATTGCCTTTTCAGTGTGCACCTATGCTTACGTTTTTCAAAATATATGGATGTGCACAGCCTAATTGATTTTTGATTTCTAAATGGCTAGTGCATGTCAACGTTAAAGGGATTGTCTCACTACAAAGAATAGCTTTCAAAATGTAGGGAACACTAAATGAAGACGTTTCCAAATATATTGCTTTGTTCATCTTTTTTTGTTAAGGACCTACAAGTAATTTTACCACCTTCGGAGGGCTTTCTAGCTTGCCAAGTGACTGACATGTGTACTCCTTCTCTCCTGCTGTTTGTTCATCTGCTTCTTGGCTCCTTTACCATAATGCCTTGTGATATGCAGATGCTTCGTGGAGTGCAAAAGGCAATTTCGAATCTCCACATGCCGATACTGCGCTCTCCCTAAGGAGAGATTTTCCCTTTCTGTTCTATCTGATAGCAGAGAGTGACGTCATCACACAGGTCGCGAAGCCCAGAACTTTGGACAGTGAGAGCTTGTGTGTTATCTGATCTTTCAGATAAAAGACAGTAATTACTCTACAGTTTACATTAGCTCAGCAGCTTATCCTGTCCTGGTAGAAGGTAATTTAGCTAATCTAGACAAATAAACATAATAAGTTTGAATACACAGAGCTCATGTGCTAATTACAGACAGCTTGGCCAGGAAGTGACAGAGGAGCAAAGCAGCATTATTTCATTCATGCATCCTATGAAACTTTGAGATGAGACAACCCCTTTAATGTATTGGTGTGTTAAAATTATTCGTTAAAAGGGTTTTCTCATAACAGACATTTATGGCAAATCAATAAGATATGCCAAACAATTGGATCAAACCTAGGCACAGAACAGTTAGAACAGCCAGGCCAGGTTAAAGGTGGTCTGCCTGAGCCAGACTTTTCGTAATGGCACTAGAATACGCCTGTATATATGAACCGCAGAAGAACAGGCTCATACATTCTAGCGCATTCAACACTACCTTAAAGCTTTTTAGAACTGGCCTCTCAGTGCCAACGTTCATACTTTACCCATTGTGTCTCTTGTATTCTATGTCTCTTTATTTGCCTTACTCCTGCCACATGAACTGTGCTTCTGCCCAGTCTGATAAGGTTATTAAGATGGGATGTAGGGGGATTCTGAGTCTTCTTTACATAACTGTAGGAAAAGAGAAGCAGTGGGTCAGTGGATGGTGCAAATAAAATCTGTCTGTAAAGTTATATGCCCCCCCCTAAATAATACATTTTATATAAATAAAAAATATACAAATACCTATACAACAGTGTTCTTTGCATGACAACTCTAATAGTCATACAGTTACCCAATAATGCTACTATAGAAAGTAAAAATGCTATCACTGTCTGTTAATGGACTAAACAGTACATCAAGACCAATTATATAAATCATTCCACTATACAAAGGCCAAATAATACCACCACACCATGCACATATATCCCCATAGTGACTATTGTTACTAACTAAAACCCACCATAAAGTGGTACATACCAGTTGTACACAGGCTGTCTTCAGACCATATAAATTATTACAATCCATTTACATCTAGTAATATACAGGCAGTCCCCAGGTTAAGAATGGGATAGGGACTGTAGGTTTGTTCTTAACTTGAATTTGTATGTAAGTCGGAACAGGTATATTTATTAAATGTAACTCCAGCACAAAAGGTGTTTTTTTTAGGTTTGATTAGTGCAGGGAAGGATTTTTCCATTTGTTTTGCTGTCTGTGTCCTTGTTAATAGGATTTTCACCTCATGTGCTTCTGTTGCCTGCTGGAACTTCTACAGTTACTATCTGCTGTGAACATGGAACTACAAGTGCCAGCATGCCACATAAGCATCCGTTTGTAACTAGAGGACAGATATAAGTTGGAACGGTGTAAGTCGAGGACTGCCTGTATACTTTTTTGTTCTTCATCTGGCCCAGACTAACATGACGACATCTTCCAGCCATGACTTTTGTCTCTGCAGAATGTTCCTCACAAATATCTTAGACTCACTTTTCCAGCATCTCCATAACTCTTCTCTAAATCTATACAGCCATTTCAAGTACATCTATACAGACTCTTCATCTATAGCTTCCCAAACAGTAATAATGATGGTCTCCCCATCCAGTATCAGTACCCAAATACAGTAAATGTTCCTCCAAATTATAGAGCCCTCATATAGTAGATAGAAAAAGCCCTAACATAGTAAGTAGGTACACTACAATATAGTAGATTTCAAAAACTTAGGTATGTAAATGGGTAGGCCCTCCCTTTAGAGGAAGACAGAGTTGGGAGGCTCCTTCCCCTAGTATACTGGGGTGAACAGAGTGGCAATGTGGGAGTTAAACTCCAACCTCCCACCACTGCTATGTTCTTCTGACAGCATCCTATACTGGATGCTATCAAATTAACAGTCACAGTGCATTATTGCTTAGAAGCTCTTCATCCTCTTCTCAGTAATGTACTGAGTGTTCTCAAGAGAACAGAATGCTGCTCTCCAGGAAGTGTAAATATATTTGGTAGGGCAAGAGGGGTTTAGATTGAGGGGAGGAATAGTTTAGAGTGGTGGGGACAGGGAGGTTTAGTGTGGGGAAGACAGGAAGTGGTGGAGAGGGGGGAGTTTAGAGTGGTGGGGGTTTGGTGTTTACAGCAGGGAGAAAGGTATTGGGGGCATGACAGGGTTTACTATTGGTGAGAAGTGGGGATAGAGTGGGGGAGGGAAGATAGAGGTGTGGGAGGGTTAGAGTGGTGAATTGAATATATGTGAGAAGTTTCAGTTGTGATAGGCTGCGTTATGGGAAGAAGTGTGGGCTGCATATCCCCCAAATGTCCCAGATTCCATCCGTGGTCCCGGGGCACTGGATGTATCTCCCAGGAATCAAGAACATATGCCCAAGATCCCTGGGACTGCCCTATCTTTTTACTATACCAAAAAGAGTCCAGAAATTCTCATAAGTCTGGACAATCTAAGATCATTAGTTGCCCCATATAATAAATAGACAAACTCTCTACTATATCACATACAAAAAACACATGAGAGCAAAAAAATAAAATATAAAAAATTTATTAGATATAACACATTAGAATCATAGAGAAATGAACAAGGGTGACCAACCAAATGGCAGGTATGGAATCATATAGTATTATTTAGTACATCAAGATATATTTATGCTCATGATAGGTGACACAGGTCATAGGCAGGGGTGGAACTACCAGGGTAGCAGACATAGAAGCTGCCATGGTGCCCGCCTTAGTTCTGCAATGAATGTAACTAGTGTTCACTGTCGGCAGGCCCTGTGATAAGGTGCTGTCAGTCATCACTCTCACTCACAGACACTGAGGGCATGTCACCACAGCACTGAGCATTATCTGACCGGTATTTGCTCTGTTTTTGTGGCCATGCAGAAGGGATTTCTTAAATCTGCTAACCGGCATGGGAAACATGAAAAGTAATAAAGTCTCTGGCATGTCAGGGATCAAAATTCCAGTCGCCGCCTCAATTACATCCAGCACAGAGGTCCAGAAGCCTCTGAGCAGGAAACACTCCCACCAAACGTGGGACATAGTCCCCTATTCCCTTCCACACCTCCAGCAGATAGCGGAGGCCGCCGGGAACATTTTGTGCAAAACCGAGGGAACTCTGTACCAGCACAATAAAATCTTGTAACAAGTCTCTTGGTGTTTGGAGGCAACTATCGCTTGATGGGTGAGCTGGAAACAGCGCTCCCATTGAGAGGTAGTAAAAGAAAGACCCAGTTCGCATTCCCAGCATTGACAAAAAGGGGGAAGGAACCTAGAGTGATCGGAAAGCAGTAGCTTATACAAAAGTGACAAAGAGTGTCTCGCTTCACATATGTCTTGCACCTTTTATTCAACACAGATTAAAACCGCAGCAGCAGGTCCCCACCTGCTAATTGCTAAACCAAGTCCGTATTGCTGTTGGTAATACAAGCATTAAAACTTAGCTTGAATTCAATCAAAAACAATTTTTATTAACAACTTCTTTAAAACCAATCCGTGGCTATAAGTTTCCTTTTATATGAGATTAAATGTTCATTAGAGGAGGGGGGGGGCGTGGCTTGCATCTATGGAGTAAAGACGTGATCTGACTGAGCTCCTGCAGAATCCTGTGGATATCCTAACCATCTGCCTAATTAGTGCATATTAGCCTGCTGAGCCTGCCTCAAGGGAGCAATAGGAGGCCCCCAGAGGGGGTTCGAAAGCATTCCAGAGACTGTGTGACTTATAAAGGCTGCTTACTGTCAGGAGTGGGTGGCTGACTGGACGCCATCTTTAAGGCCTTCAGCCCTGCAGTGTGAGTATCAGCGCAAATCTGTGCTGGTGCCTGTTAGGCCTGGTCCTATAGCACCTGGCTGATTGCCTGATCCCAGGAGGACCCGCAAGTGGAGCCGAGACTCGGAGGCCGGTGGTGTGAGGCGGCAGTACAGGGAGCTGCATACCTGCGAGGAGTGAAGCGATCCCTGGGTGAGAGCTGTGGTAGCTGAGCCTAGTTCCCCGGCAGCTGGAGCGAAGGAGTTGCGTGGCCCCCACCTTTGGAATGTGGATGAACTGAGGCTGATGGCATGGGAGAGAACCTGACAGCGCGGAGCTGAGAAGGAGGAGGCTTCCGGGAGCCTGGGGCAACGGTCCCTAGAGACTCAGGCCAGTATCCTCAGTGAGGGACAGCCAGGGGAGTGGAGAACTGCAGGTTTGCTCCTTGCTGCCAGCAGAGAAGGGTAGTAGCAGCTGATTTAAAGTGACAGCAGTGCAATCTCTCACTGCTGTAGGCTGGAGCTACATCTGGAGCCCATAAAGGGCTTGAAGCGTGACTGACTGTCTATCAGTGGCCTGGTGGGAGTGGAGAGGGCTATTGACTTAAAAGCAATATCTTTGTTGGTGAGACCCTAGGTCACTTGGTCTGTTGCTGGTGCTGCGTACCTTTGGAACCCCTGCTACATCCCTCATACCTCTACTATCTACAGAGAATATTTCTGTGTCTTGGTCCTCTACTCTGCTACAGGCTTGTCCCTGCTGTTAATTCACAGACATATAAAGCCCTTTAGTGGTGCCTCACGTTCTATATGGGCCGTGCTGGAAGGGCTTCATCATCTGCTACCCAGAAGCCTAAAATGGATGTAATGAGTCAACCAGATGAGGAATTGGGTGCAGGTGCATCCCCTATTCGACTGCTCGACACTGATAAGATAATGGCAGCTATTGCCTCTTGCCAAGCAGCTTTCACTGTCAAGATAGACCACATCCAGTCTGATATTAACCGGTTGCGGGCAGATATTGATAAAGTCTGGGACAGAAGGGCAGAGGCAGAGCAGCGCATCAGTGTGGTGGAGGACTCCGCTGCGACTCAAGCTCTACAATGCAGCAACAAATAAAAATTCTTCTAAAGAGAGTGGAAGATGCGGAGAACCGTAACCGCAGGAATAATGTCCACATCTTAGGACTTCCGGAGAGGGCTGAGGGTGAGAACCCTGAATTGTTTGTTGAAAATTTAATCTGTCAAGTCCTGGAGCCCATATGTCTCTCCTCCTGCTTTGTGATTGAGCGAACCCATCGGATTCCTACGAGGCCCCTGCCACCAGGGTCTCCAGCGCGACCTTTTATAATGAAGGTTTTGAATTACAGAGATAGAGATGCAATTCTTGCACCCGCGAGAAAGAAAGGGGAGATAAAGTATGGCAATTCCAGATTATCCTTCTACCATGACTTTACCATCGAGGTCCAAAAGACGAGGAGGCGGTTCGCCTCAGTTCGGAGCCGGCTGAGAGATCTCGACCTGAAGTACGCAATGTTATATCCAACTAGGACAAAACTTTCTTTTTCACTACCCCAGAAGAGGCTAATGATTGGCTCGATTGGCGTCACAACAGGGGACGTTGACAATCTCAGTGTTCCCACAGGGTTGTCAGTTTGGCTTTGCTCTGAACTGTTTAATAGTTGGAAGAATTACTATGTGTTTGGGACTAGTGGGGGTCCTGTACTCAAAATGTTTGATGCGGGGATGCTAAGTCATTATAGCTCTTTGAGCTACTTTCAGTCTTGTACATGGCTGGACTAACCAAGGTGACTAATGTTATATGGGTGGTTACTAGTGTTGAGCGATTTTTATCGACAAAGTTGAAATCGGCAAGGTTTTTATGGTGATCGAAATTTCCAGATCATGCGATAATTAAGGTTAAAATCGGTGCATCATCTATTAAGATCGCGCCTTTTTCGGCGCTTCCTGTAATTTTGGCGGCCAGCAAATCAGATTACAGAATAGAGCAGGTGGAATGTGTGTGCGACGTCATGACTGGGATGTGTATGTTGCGATTGGCTGGAAAAATCACATGACCTCGTTTTACATAGAACAGCGTTTCCTGTTTCAGCCTTAAGTGTCTCTCAGCGTCTCATAGGGATAGGACCTGCGCTCCTGCCTGTGACCAAACAGCTCAGCGAAATGTAGTCTATTTCTGCACAGAGAAACCTCTACTATAGCTGTGATCCTTTCCTAATTTAGTTAGATTAGAGATTTGAACAATGTTATGTAGTTAGCTATAGAATTGTTAGAAGCAGCATCTACCGCTGTAAATTCACGGCGGTGGGAGCGGGGGGGGTGGCCCCCGCTGAGCGAACAAAGAGCAAGTCTCATCGTATAAAGAACACTGTAGAAAAGTTCACCAAGACTTAGTGTAGACATGTAGTGGAATATCTTAGTGATTAACAGTTTCGCTATTGAAAATATTTCCTGGATATTGGGGCACCTGAACTTATATTGGAGGTAAACATAATTTCTAGTAACTGCAGGTCTCTTTTGTTAGCGCAAAACTTCCACTTTTACTATCAGTATACATTTCAAGATATGTGTTCAATTTTACCCATTACACCTGTGAGACTGTTGATATATCCACCTTGCACTTAAATAACAAACCAAGCAATGCTTGTAGTCATCACAAAAGTTTTTTTTTGCCAATAATACACCGTGTATCGGGACGATTAAACACTCACAGTTACACGTGTTTTTTACTTTTGCGCACCCAGCAACTGTTCATTGACGCAGCATTCCTACATAATCTTAAAACAGCAATGATTCTATATCACCATCAGGTGAATTGAAAGGTGTGGCAAAAAATACCGTTTAATAATCAAAACATAACAGTTAGCGTGTTTTATGACTTTTGCGCACCCAGCACTGTTCATGTGACGCAGCATCTACGAAATCATAAAACCAGCTATTCCTATATTCACCACGTGCAGGTGAATGTGAATGGTGCGAAAAATACCGCTTTTATTTGATATCAAAACATACCAGTAGTACGTGTTTTTTTTTGCGACTTTTGCCGCACCCACACTGTTCATTGAGAACGCAGCATCTACGTAAATCGATGTAAAACAGGCAATTCCATATATTCACCACAGGTGAGAATTGAAGAGGTGCAAAAAATACCGTTTATTATATAAAACATAACAGTTACGTGTTAGTTTGACTTTTGTTGCGCACGCCAGCCATGTTTCATTGACGGTAGCATCTACGTAAATCTTTAAAAGGGAGCAATTCTATATTCACCACAGGTGAATTTGAAAGGTGCAAAAATAACCGTTTTATTTATACCAAAACATAACAGATACATGTTTTTGGGACTTTGCCCGAGTCCCAGATTTGTTGATTGGAGACACCTTGCAGTTAAATTTTGAGATCCACAATTTTGTTGATTTGCCGACTTTTAATAAGAGACTTTCCAAAACTATGCCATACCTTCTCGAAATTTTTATATTTCTGAACTGGAGCGAAATGCAGGTGGTAAGCCGAGCAAAGAGGGGGGGTATAGCACATGGAGGAAAGGGTAACGAGAAGAAGGTGCTCCTTTCTCAGTAGCTGGGCACAACACCGGCATGCCAAGCGGATCGTCAGTTTGCAGAACCGTCAGGCCCTGTCTTTCGCTGGTCAGGGCCCTGTGAATCTAAAGTGAAACGAACATCGTCCGCCAATCAGTCACACAGTGGTTAATGCAACCAGCATCTAGTGCAGTCCTTACCTCACGTTCGCCATCTGGCGAGTCCACTGGCCACAATTTCGTCATCAGCATCACAGCATCCGTGCCAACATGAAGCAGCCCCAAATGTTCAACTCGTGTAAACCCTACCACTGTGGATAATCCATTGTCCTGAAGACCTCTTTTGATGACAAAATAGCGGTTTGGGTCAGAAGGCAGTTTAACAAGATCAAGAGGAATGATTTAGTCTGCTCTGACGCCCAGTTACTGAGATGCCAATCAGAGGAGGTGAAGGAAGCCGGTCCAATCGGCCAAAAAATCCCAGGGGCGGGGTTATCCGCAACGCCTGCAGGTGCCCCTTGCTTGTATCCCCGCAGCTTCTGGGATGCAGAAAGTCAGGACCGTACTCAAGTCAACCTGTGTGATGAGTGAGTGATGATGACGACATTTGGGCGGATCCATCCTGGTCTTTTCCGCAGAATTTTGCTTGCGAGCGCCTTTCCATCAGTGGACAGGAGGAACAAAAGACTGATGGGGTAGTGTCATTACGGTGTACACCTGGCCACAAAAAGGAGAGGGCGGGTCGCTATAAGAGTCCGCTGTAAAATGATACCGCCAGCCACGGGTCAGGACGCAAACCCCAGCTCCACGCTTATTCGCCGGTCTAAAATGGTTCCCCAGGACCTCTCAAGCCTGGGCCTTCTTTGTGCAAAGCCTCTGATTCACCCAGCGATGTCATATGCCGCCTTGCCGTAAACGCATAAGTAGAGGGCAAGAACCTTGAAGTGGTTAACCACCACCAAAACAGTCCCTATTCACATGCAGCGATAATGCATGAGTGGAAATGGAGGGAACACTTGGCCAAAAAAGGCCAGACCGAGACGCCCGGGCCTCCAACCACTGTCACACCCTCTTTCTCCCAGCCTTTCCTCCATCTTCCTCCGCCACCACCAAAGCTCTTCCCTCAGTCTGCCCATGTCTCTCAGTCATGATCAGTTGGATCAGCCACCGCTTCCAGCCTCCAAACCGTCGGCCCTAGTACCACCGAGCACCGACCAGAGACCCCATCCTACCGCCTTCTCCTTGCCGCCAGTTTATGACGACCTGGCACGGCCGTACAAGCGGCCAGTCTATACTACATGCCAGCCTTCTGTCTTTCCAGGTTTCGGGAGTCAGAAAAACACTTTAAACCCAAACCATTCCCAAGAGCACCCCCCAAAAGGCCTGTAATGGTCGGCATTGGCCAGGCTTTTGACCTTGGGAAATGTTATTGCCTTTCCGTCTGGTGGACACAGATGGGTTCACGCCACGTCATGGCCCTCGCTTGCCCCCAATACCAGATGCCGAGACAGGCATTTCCTTTGCCAGAAAAGCCCGTCCCTTGCCTCTGGCCACAACGTGTCATCTCTAAAATTTCAGAGCGCGTTGTTTGCATCTGTTCCGGAAAAGTCCATCTCACCACCCAGACACATGGACTAGTTAAGCACGGCCAAGGCCGCTTATATCTCTGTGAACCAGTCTCACTGGTTGAGCTGGGAGTGGATGTCTCGTGGGGTGACTGGGGCTCTCATGGCCAGCGCTAGTCCGGGCTCTCAAAACCCAGGGATGGTGCAGGGCTCTTTCCCCAAAGTCCTCTGGTGGCAATTACATGACCAGAGACACCAGGCCGTGTTGAAATTATCTGCCTTGGAGACGTCCACACACGAGGTCAGGCAGCTGATGGACGGCTCTAGCAACGAGACCGAAGCGCTGGCTTGGGTGACAAGAAGCCGTTGTGTGCCAGGGCAAGGTATGGGTGCGATAAACGGGCGAAAATCTTCTGGCCGTCCCTAAGATCGGTAGGCTGGACACGATCCCATTGCCTGGCACATGTCCCACATGACGCCTGTCGTCCAGAAATTTCTACATAAGAATAGTACCTAACCCGGTTCTGGACTGCCCTCTGAAGAATGGGCTCGAGGTCCTGAGTTCGCACCTTCCGCCGTTTGCATGGCACCCTGCTTGCGTCCCGCCTGCTGCTTGCAGCGTTCAGCTCGGCCTCCCCGTCAACCGTTCTCAATGTTGACGGTTGTGCAACAGACGCTGGAATCACCGATCCCCACATGCTCCAGCGATTGTGGCAGCAGCGCAATGCCCTTACGCAGTACGAAGTGACACATGGCTGACAAGTAGCGGTACTGGAACCTCGAGGTGAGTTGAACACACCGAGGATGGAGTCAGGTGAAAAGCTCTGCACCATCCTTGCCAGTTATTGAAGAAGCCACCAAAAATATGGTCAGTTTGCGGAACAAATGCCCTAGTCAGCATGAGCAATTGTGGTGATCTTAGTGTCTGGAACGAATCGTTGGAGACACTCAGAAAACAACAGGTCCCGCCAGGCGTGAGCGGAGGATGAGGACGACACAGATGCGGAACACAGACTATTCAGCGTTCCGGTCAAATCGCACAAGCCCGATCAGTTTCATCAACAATTTCAATCGGTCTTCATTAGGCAGTGGTGTCGGGTCTATGAGCTATTGCACAGGTGGTTGCATCAGCTCTCGGGCAAGGGTGCATCATCTAGGCAAGTCAGGGCTGTGTTGACGCTGGTGCTGGAGAGGCAGCGTGAGGAGGAGGTCGAGGTAGTTATTCCTAGACACCGAGATGATACCGGGACGTCCCTGCCTTGGAAAGGAGGTTGGCGCGAATTTGAGGCGGTAGGAGGACAGATTAGGAAGATCAGTTTGCTAAGTGCATCCTACGAAACCCAGAGGCTTGGACGATCCAAGGCTCCCATCTTCTCACATGAGTGCTTGGGATTGCTCCATTTCTCCAACGCATGATTCCTCGCGATTAAGGCCATCTAAAATGAACAACAGTTACGGGTGAGTCCACCGCATGGCCTCCTGGATCCCCGGTACAAAACAAAAATCAGCACTTTTCCTTCCACCACCCCAAATAGAGATTAAGAATGCATGTAAATGGAGACCTTGCTGATTGATCAACTGGAGACGACTGTTTGCGTCTGCTTCACTTTCCGCCAAAGTCACGGTGAAACAACATCAGGCGACGTGACAGCAGTAAGTGCCAAGTAAGGAGTAGCGGCAGCAGCAGCAAGTGGCAGAAACCTAATGGGTGACCTCTGGCGATCTTTTGTTTACCACGCGTACACCAAGCGCAGGTGGCCGATGCAGGGCACACATCCAACACACAGAGATCTAGCTCAAGATCATAGTGCACTCCTATCTGCGTCTCAACACCGATGTTTTAGCATGTGTTCCGGACCCAAAAGACTTCAGGTCGTCCACAATGGACGGGAATGGCCCGAGCTGGCTCGTCACGCCATTAGAGGTGTAGTCCTGCCCATCAGCCAGCGTCATATCTGAGCGGAGCGGACCTTCGAGCATTCAGCTGGAGGAGTCATTACAGACAAACGCATCCGGCTTTCCACAGATTAATGTGGATCTCGTTTGACTTTCACAAATCAAGAATGAATCAGGCAATGGATCTCTGATGATTGTAGTTGTGGCCCCAATTGTGCCGAGGTCACCGATTAGTATTGCCAGTCTACAGTCACCGTTCCTATTCAACAGAAATGGGTCCTCTTGAAAACTTTTTTTAAAAAGATCATTTCTTACTTGCAATTTTTATGTCTCTTTTCCCAACTGTTCATTTTGCTGAGGTTGTTGCTGTGAGGAGACTGTAAAAAGCAGCAAGTTTCATGACAACACCGTATTCCATTACCAATTTTATCTTAGAAGTTTTCGCATTGTCATGTTTTTGAGGTCATGTTTAGCTGTGAGATACAGCAATTAATCATGGTCCTTTGGAACAGAAATGTGACTTCTAAAGTGGGGCATTTCTCTCCTTACAATTTTTTAACATAGGTGGCTGAGAAGTCATTATTTATGAATTTTTTGGGGTCATTTGCAGTGAGATAGCGAGCTATAATTAATAGTTCCTCCACAACTGAGTGGAACAGTCACATGGGGTGGGCTTCTAATGGCATTTCCTCCTCACAATTTTTAACATTGGCCTGAGGAATATTTTTTATAAATTTTGGGTCATGCTGCTTTTAAATGCAGCAATACTACAGGTTCCGTATTTATATAAGAAAACATGTTGTTTTCTAACAGACAATTGTGTTCTTCCACAATAGGAAAACCAAAATTGGCTACAATGGGTCATGCTCTAATTTTTGGGGGCATTTTGCTGAGACATGCAGCTATACTACAGGTCCCTATTCTAAAAAAATGTTGTTTCCTAACAGACATTTTGTTCTTCACAATTGACCAATAGCGTGGCTCAAGGGTCAATGCTTTGAATTTTTTGGGGCATTTTGCTGTGACATGCAGCTATACATCAGGTCCTATCCTAAAAAAATGTTGTTTCTAACGAGACATTTCTTGTTCTTCACAATTGTCAAGAGTGGCTCATGGGTGAATGTGCTGTCAGAAATATCAGGAATAGGTAGGACCACTGTTAATGTGGACACGATATTGTCAAAATGACTTGTGTTGTTTGCTGATCTTTAACATGCTATTCCAATCCCTGTATATGAGACAACCCATTTTTAATACAATTAAAAAAAGGAGAAACAAGACATGGTGGGATTCGCCCTATTTTTAATAATTTGTGTTTTCTAGAACTAAAGTAACTAAAAAAACATGCATTTACAAAATTGCTGTTTAAAAAAATTCACTCTTGAATTGTACAAGGGATGTACAGGAAAACTGACCAGATGTAGTTATTCAAGAGGACATGAGTATGAGCACGGACAGAGAACAAATTACAGAGAGAGACCATATCCTCCAGCGACGTGTGAGTAACAATTGAGAATAAGAATCAAGATAAAAGGCACCTGGGAGGTAAAGGAGCGTTTACCCACCATATTTCCAAGTGAAGCTCAATTTGTTACCACACTCATAGTCTGATCATGGGAGTCAAGCGCTACCCAGGGTAATGACTGTGTACAGAGGAAAGGCTGGAGTTCTCACACTTCACGCTTCCCACCCATCCACTTCTGCCTCGACACGACAGTTTTTCTGTTTCTGCGCGTCGTCAGGGCATTTTAACCTGCGTGTTTAATAGATGACGGAACTGCAGCCTGTGTGCTTTTCACCGCAGAACCCACTCGTAACTACCGGCGCCTGTGGTCATGCTGTGGGCCCAGGACAGGTATAGTCAATGTCCCAGGTGAAACTAAAATTCTTGGTGGGGTTGAAAAGACTCTTTTTTTTCCGGGCACTTTTTAAATTGTGGGGGGTCAAAGCAGGGTTTTGGGCTCATGCAGTGGCCCAAGACAGGTAATAAGTCAATATCAGTTCACTAAAATGGTGGAGTTGAAAAGACATTTCCTTTTTCCGTCACTTTTAAATGTGGGGGGTCATCGCAGTTTGGGGCCATGCCTGTGGCCCAGGACAGGTAATAGTCATATGTCCAGTTATCAACAAAAAAGGTGGTTTTGAAAGACTTGCCTTTTTTCCCGGGCACTTTTTTTAAATTGGGGGTCATCGGCAGATTTGGGGCTTCATGCTGTGGCCCAGGACCTAGGTATAGGAGTCAATGTCCAGTGAAACTAAACATGGTGGTTGAAAGACTCCTTTTTTTACCGGCACTTTTTAAATGTGGGGGTCCATGAGCAGGTTTTGTGGCGCTCATGCTGTGGCCCAGGACAGGTATAAGTCAATGTCCAGTGAAACTAAAGATGGGTGGTGAAAGACTCCTTTTCACGGCACTTTATTAAATGTGGGGTCAATGCAGGTTTAGGGGGCTCATTGCGATGTGGCCCAGGACAGGTATAGTACAAATTTCCAGTGAAACTAAAATGGTGGTTGAAAGACATCCTTTTTTCCGGCACTTTTAATATGTGGGGGTCCATGCAAGGTTAGGGGCTCATGCTGTGGCCAGGACAGGGTATTAGTCAATGTGCCAGTGAAACTAACAATGTGGTTGAAAGACTCGCTTTTTCCGGCACCTTTTAAATGTGGGGGTCATGCAGTGGAGATTGGGGCTCATGCTGTGTGGCCGCAGGACCTGTATATTCAATGACCAGTGTCAACTAAAATGGTGTAGAAAGACTCCTTTTTCACGGCACTTTATAAATGTGGGGGTCAATCTGGCAGGTTTGGTGCTCATGCACTGTGCCCAGGACATGTATTAAGTCAATGCGTCCAGTTCAACTAAAATGGGTGAGGTTGAAAGACTCCTTTTTTGCGGCAGCTTGTTTTAGAATGGTGGGGTCATGCAGGTTTGGGCTCATGCTGTGCGTTCATAGGACAGGGAATATTCGAATGTCCCGAGTTCAATTATCCTAATGGATTCTCAAATCATACTGCCTTCTGAGCACATAAGTTAAATATGAGGGGTGATTGCAGGTTTCAAGGTCAGGCGTGTGGGTACAAGACAGGGATAGTAAATGGTCTGGACTTTTTTTTCTGTGACTTTTATTAACCAAATTGTGTTGGCAATAAGATGGTTAGCACGTATCCATTTGACTGTTGGGATTTTAATTTCAGCTTCCTCCAGCCTTGTTTGGGTGTAATAATAAGGTGTTGTTGTGCACTCCGCCCCATAACTTTAATGGTCCAATCCCTGCTCCATAATCGATGCTCACTATCGAAAAACCTTATCGATAGCGGCCGACTATCGACTATCGATCGATCTCGATAGCCAACGCAATCGCTCAACACTAGTGGTTACAACACCTACAACTGTGCCCCTACTTGGGCCTCTTTAACATTCCTGGAGGTACAGGTGGTGGTTTCTCTGTTTCTGAATTTTGTTATTAAGTACGATAGTTGGGTTTGTTGCAGTCAACACTGAAGTTTATCCAGTCCTTACTGCTTTTTGTTCTATTGCCCTGCCATTTAAGCAGTAATCTGCAAGTTTTTATTACTGTAGTAATCCTCTTATGATGCTGAGGATGAGATAGTGTGGAGGGCTAATGGTCGGTGGCAATAAGTGCGCTGTTGAGCAGGATCAAGCGTAGATGGGGACTTTCAGGGGAGGGTACCAGCAGTATAGTGTCTTTGGTTCCGCACATAAATGCTGTCAAACATAGGCCACATTGGGGGGGACCAGCGGGTTATAGCAGAACAATGGGTTGGATTCCTTGCCTTCTATTTTCTCTGTCGGATGGTGGGATTCTTCCCTTTTTTCATGCCTTTTTCTCTGCTAGGCAGGAGCTCAGGGATGAGGTGAGAGAGATCTTTCTTTGTTATTTAGTTTAATTCCCAAATAGGGAGATCGAAGAGAGGGAGGTGGGGACGTAGGTAGTGTTCTTGCATGGAGTAGGTATGTTGGATTTTTTGTTAAAAAAGGTTAGGGGATACATGCTCAACCAGGTTGGGGTGGTGTGGGCAGGGAGGGATTGGGAGGTTGGGACATCGGTTATGTTTCAGTATGTGGGATGGATGTTGTTTGTTTGAGAGTGAATGGTGTGTATGTGTGTCCTCTGAGGTCCGGGCTCTGGCAGGTGTGGGTAAGAAATTTAACTTACTATGGCTATGGCAGCTTTTAACATAATTTCCTGGAATGTCAGGGGGCTGAATTGCAAGGTTAAAAGATCTTTGGTTTTCAATTTTCTGAGGCCATACAACCCTGACATTGTGATTTTACAGGAGACCCATCTGAGGGGACAGAAAGTGTTAGCCTTAAAAAGGCCCAGGATCGGCAAAACGTACCATACGGTTTTCTCCAACTATGCAAGGGGGTCTCGGTGCTGGTTGCGAAAAGTCTCCCGTTTCAACTTATGCACTTGCACATTTGTCCTTGCTCAGATCCGGGGTAGGGAGTATGTCATTGGGGGCGTGTATGTTCCTCCTCCTGTCCACTTAACAGTTCTAGAACAGGTGATGGCTCATGTGTCACTATACCCTCAGGTGCCCATGGTGTTATTGGGCAATTTTAATGCCACCCTAGATCAAAATATGGATAGATTGCATCCGCATATGACCCATACCTCAGCATTGAGTAACTGGGCAAATGCTAATTGTCTAACGGAGATATGGCGGTGGAAGCATCCTGATGATAGAGAGTTTTCCTGCTTCTCGGCATCTGCCAGTTCGTTATCCCGCATTGATCTGGCCTTCGTGAATAATGATTTGTTGACCCAAGTGTCAGCTGTTGAGTATCTCCCAAGGGGAATTTCAGATCATGCCCCTTTTCTGTTGAGAGTCTCTCAGGCAATTCCTGGGTCTGCACAGTTGTGGAGACTTAACACAAAATGGTTGCAGGTAGAGGCAGTGGCGCGTAAATGCACGGAGGAGATTGAGAACTACTGGGCACTGAATGAGGGTTCGGCGGATCCATTGGTAGAATGGGAAGCATTCAAGGCAGTAATGAGGGGAGCCTTAATAAATGTTATTGCTGCCCATAGAGTCAGTCTCATGAGAGCAAGGGTTTCACTGGAGGGGGAACTGGCGTTGGCAGAGGCAGAATATGTGCGATACCCGGATTTGGCACATCAAAGTGCATTAGAAAGGCTACAGAGGGATTATGCTATCCATCTTACAAATTATACTCAAAAACGGCTATTGTCACAAAAGCAATTTTCGCGGAAGGGTACTGAATGGCAGGGCCCTGGCATTTCTGGCCTGTATAGAGATACCACAGACAGTGGTAGCGGGACCTCGGGACTCATTTGGTGATCTTCTGACGGATCCCCTCCGTATAGCAGATCGGTTTGCAGAGTATTTCGGCCAGTTGTATTCTACCAAACTCAATCACACGGATAGTGAAATCCAAGGCTTTCTTGCATCCATTTTACTCCCGGTGATTTTGGAGGAGGTGAGGGAGGTTTTAGGGGGTCCCATCACAATGGAGGAAATTCAGAGAGCTGTGGGCGGAATGGCCACTGGAAAAGCACCGGGCTCTGATGGGCTCCCGGTCGAGTGGTACAAAATGTATGGACAGGAGGGCTGCAGTCGCCTAGAAAATCTATTTAAGAACATTTTTGAGCGGGGGGTACTGCCACCTTCATAATATGAAGCTATTATAGTGGTAATTCAGAAGTCGGGGAAACCCCCGGACGTGTGTAGTTCAAATAGACCTATTTCGCTTATCAATCTAGATGCTAAGATTTTGGCAAAAGTTCTAGCCATGCGCCTTTGCTCCATAATTTTGTCTATAGTGGGGGTGGACCAGTCTGGTTTCCTACCAGGGAAAACAACAGATAACAATTTAAGAAGGTTATATACGAACCTGCAGCTCCGACATGATAAAGTTGGCTGCAGAGTGATTGCCTCTCTTGACAACGAGAAGGCTTTTGACTCGGTCCAGTGATAATTTATGTGGGCAGTTCTGCAGTGTATGGGGTTCCCAGCAGATTTCCTTGGTGGTTTAAAATTTTGTACTTGAAGCCGGTGGGCAGAGTCAGCGTAAACGGATATCTTTCCTCCCCCTTTGCTCTGACCAGGGGGAAAAGGCAAGGATGCCCGCTGTCCCCATTGCTATTTGCCCGGGTCATGGAGCCGTTGTCCATTTTAATTAATAATAACCCTGCTATTGAAGGTTGGTACATTAAGGGGGGTGACAGAGAAGTTGTCACTTTATGCGGACGATATGCTCGTATATCTGGCAGATCCCCAAGCCTCTTTGGAGAATCTCCTTGATGTAGTGGATAGCTTTGGATCATTTTCGGGATTAAAAGTAAACTGGGCGAAATCAGTTCTGATGCTGGTGGATGATGTAAGGGAGGTGGACATCACAGAAGATCCCAGCTTGTGGTAACTGAGCAATTTCGTTATTTGGGAATCCAAATTCATAGGGATGTCAACTCTCTAAGTCTTAACCTTACTCCTTTGATGCACGATATTGTACATAAATTAAAGACTTGGGCATTGTTGCCTTTGACTCTGATAGGCCGTATAAACGTAATTAAGATGATACTACTGCCCAAATTGCTCTATCTCTATAGAGCGGCCCCACTCCTGCTGCCAATCTCCCACTTTAAATCACTAGAAAGACTGATATCACCGTTTCTTTTGGGGGGGGGGGGGGAACTGCTTCAGAAACCTGTGTCTAGCTTTTATAAATGCATTATGGAGCTTCAGCCTTCTCCCCAAAGAAAGCGTTTGAGCGCTGGCAGGTAGATGTTCCGACTCTGGAGTCTCAACACATGGAGGAGTTGGCGTCCACATGGAGGTTAATGGTTATCAGCGTGAGAGATCGTCTGATACCAGCTAAGTGGCTACATAGGACTTATTTTACCCCAGTGCGCTTGGCCCAGATGGGAAGTCTGCCACAAGCAACTTGCACAAGATGTGATAGGGCTAGAGGCACATTGTTGCATATGGACTTGGATTGCCCCTTGATTCAGGGGTTCTGGTCCGAAGTCCATAGGGTCCTCAATGAAAAACTGGGTTTTCCAGGGTGTGTTCACCAGAGAATAGTCTGCTGGGATTGGTGGAGGATCTGGTCCCATCTAAGAACAAACGTCAACTGTATCGGTTATTAATGTTTTACGCAAGGAAATCTTTATTATTAAATTGGAAACCTCTCAAGGTGCTGTCCCTTACCCACTGGATCTGTCTGGTCAACGCGGATTTACCCTTGTATAAGTTGACATATGAGGCTAGAGGGGTCCCAGAAAGATTTTTGGAAATATGGGGCCTGTGGCTGGAGGCGCGAACAGTGTCACTTTGAGCTGCTGCTCGTCTGGAGCTCGGGCGTCGGAGGGATGAATGGGTATGAATGTGAAAGGTTGAGGATGATTGCTCTTTGGGATGACTGTCTAGGGTTATGGATGAGGGGTGGAATCCCGACTTGCGACTACTGCTATGTATTCTTTACCTCTGCAACAGAAGAGTTATAATGGTTATAGTTTTGGCAAATTTCTGTATTTCTGACAGGGGGTAGTAAATTGCATTATTATTGTGCCAGAGATTGGGATGCTTCTCTGTATGCTGAATTGTATGGTTTTATTTTCTTGTAATTTGAAATTTTTTTAAAATAAAGACTTTAAAAAAAAACCAAAACAACGTTCATTAGAACAAGTTCACCTATATTTCTTGCCGCTGCTTTGTGCTACAGCGTTGTAGTTCACCGCATCTTAGCGTTCAACGATACCTCTCCTCTCAGATACCGCTATGTCACGCGACGTTTCGGAGGCCGACACGCCCCGTTTGTCAAGCATCTGTAGAAGACACTACCATGTTCTCAACTTTAGACTTAATTTTAGCAAAGAAATTAGAGAGTTGTAGAAATTGAAAGGAGGTATTGCCAGAGGCTGCCTTCCACCCAAGAATATCACCGAGCAATTTCAATTTCCCTCCTGAGGACACCTGACAGAGGCGTATAAATTTTGAGATCTACTTTGAGTAGAAAAATGGGGCGGTAGCTACCGCATGACTGAGGATCTTTCCCGGGTTTTGGGATGACTGCTACATGCACAAGATAGCCTGGGGAGGGAAAGGAGTATCTGCCATAATTTAATTGAAAGCGTCTAAGAGCATGGGGCATAATGAGCCTGAGAAAGTTTTATAAAATTGGGTGGTATATCCATCCGGCCCCGGGCTCTTCCCCCCCGGAAGGTCTTTAAGAACCGACTTCAGCTCAAGTAGAGTAAAGGGATCCTCAAGTGTCTTAGCAACCGATGCCAGAATTCTAGACAGCAAAGATGGGTGGGAAAACACCCGCTTGACGAGGATGGGAAGGGGGTGTCAAGTTATATAATTTCGAGTAAAAGGTATGGCAAGTTTTGGCAATTTCATCTGTACGAGGCACCATGGAGTTCGAAGCAGTTTTAATAGAGGGGATATGGGATTGCGCCATTTGATCGCGGACCGCCCTAGCCAGCACGCGCCCACTCTTGTTGCCATGTTCATAAAATCTGCTACAGCATTTTTGAATGAAGCGGCCCCAAGATACCTCCAGTTCCCGAAGTACACTGGGAGAAAGGGCACCTTTATGTGCTGTTTCCAAGGTAGAGACCTTGGCAAGGGTTGTTTTGAGAGTAGCCGTTTTACCCCGTTTAAGCCTGGCACCATGCCTAATTAAGATCCCCCTGATCACACATTTAAGTGCTTCCTACTGGGTTGGTAATGGAGTGGGATCATTTTCATTGTGGATTTGAAAGTGGGAGATGGCTTTTTCTATGTCTGCAGAGCAAAGGGTATCCAAAAGGAGGGATTAATTTAACTTCCAGTTCCAGACACTCTGCTGTAAGGCTGGGAGTTGGAAGGAGCAAAAAACAGGAGCGTGGTCGGACCATAAAATGTTTCCGATTGTGGTGGATGTCAACAGGGGTAGGGCTGAGTGTAGGGTCATAACATAGTCTAAACGACTATTAGAGCCGTTGAGGGGAGAATAAAAGGAATAGTCCCTATCAGAGGGGTGTAAAATCCTCCAAGAATCACATAATTGAAGTAGCAGGAAAGCCCTCTTCACCTTGTTAATAGCAGAATATGACAGGCTTGATTTCCCAGAAGAATTGTCCAAGGTCGGGTCTAACATAACATTGAAATCTCCACAAAATACTACGGTCCCCTGAACTAGGGGGAGAGTGGTGTTAACCAATGCCTCAAAAAATCCTGCCTGGCCCACATTCGGCGCATATGCATTTAAGATGATAAAGACCTGTCCGCTAATGAAGAGAACCAATATAAGATAGCGCAGGTCCGGATCAGCCATACAGCTAATGACCTGGTGGGTCAATGAACGATGAATGGCTATGGCCACTCCCCTGGACCTGGACTCAGAAAAGTTGGCAAATTGCCAAGAGGTGTAGTGTCTACTCTTAACATTTGGGACATGACCTACCTTAAAGTGGGTCTCTTGAAGGCACACGATTTGGGCTCTAGAACGATGGAAGTGGTGGAGGACTTGCGCCATGTTTTCAGGGGTGTTCATGCCCTTTGCATTAAATGAAGCGATGTGTAGATCCATCGTCCAGGATGTCTGGAGCACGTGTTCACGCAGTGCTATGCCAAGCCCAGACCCTTTCTCGGATCCAACCTAAGTATATGAAAGGGGGAAGGGAAAAAAAAGCGGGGGGGGGGACAAAGACAACAATTCACCCCACACATACAAACACGAAGAGAAAACCAAAAAGCAGGTATCAAGACCCTGCACACTGAAATAAGAATACTAAGAACGAGAATCCTGTTCAATAAACCAAACTCAAAACAGGAGTTCCATCTACTGGGAGAATGTATTACTATGTAGGTGCATGGAGGATACTCCACGTTACCATTGAGCGATTATAAAAAGTAATAACCATCCCTCAAGTAAAAGAAAAACCGGAGGAGGGGAAAAACATATGCTTGCCAGGATAGGAATGCTAAGGGGGTGGAGAGTAGAACCTCTCCCCAGATGCACAAACCCAGGCGCTTGTAGATCCTGGCTGTCTGTCAGCACAGTGGGACAATGTTTAAGGAGAGTTCAGTGGAGAAGAGCGTCTCTGGCTCTGGGAACCTCTAGAACGTTGTTGCCCTTCTCCTCGTCCCCAGGACGAGGCAGTATCAGGAGAAGTGGAAACCAGTTGATGTCTTTTCCGCAGGACGGGTCTAGAGGACAGGGATGTAAAAGTTGGCCAATCCGGGAAGACTAAGTCCTTAAGACACAGGGACTGCAGAACAGGTGGAATGTCCTTTGCCGAACGGATAGTTAGAAGTTGCTTGTCTAGGCGGATATGCAAAGCAAAAAGGTACCCCCAATGGAAGGGGATATTTTTCTCCCACAGGACATCCAGTAGTGGTTTTAAGGATGATCTTTGGGCTAGAGTAAGTCGAGATAAAGGAGCATTGATAGGTCAGTGATTTGCATCGTCTAGCCTCGAAAAGAATATCCTCCTTCATTGGGAAGAAATAGATACGACATATGACATCACACGGCTTGGGATGGTCCTATGGGCTCTATCTGTTTCGATGTGGGCTGTAGGTGGACAGCCCAGAAGGTCATTGAAGATAGTGGTGTATACTGGAAATAGATCATGTCGGGGATAGATTCGGGAAGGCCCCTAACTGGCAAATTATTTTGCCTTCTACGATTCTCAATATCGTCCAGATGTTGCTGCAGGGAGAATATTTGCGCAGAGTGATGCTTGACTTCCTCAGACACAGAAGCAAGGGTGGCAGAGGTCTGAGATTGCGCCTGGTCCAGCTCAACCAACTTGGTATGTAAAGAAGATAGTTCCGTGTGGAAATGCGCAAATTCGTGTTTACATTCATCGACCATTTGTTTGGCCAGGGAAGAGATGCCCATCCTCGAAGGAAGTGATTGCAGCAGATATTTCAGGTCAGCAAGGGTCACTGGTTTATTTTCATCTAGAGATGCTGGAACGTCCATGATAGGAAAAGATATAGACGCCTGGCTAGGTCATTGTAGTGCGCCAAAGATTGGAGGAGTACTCTGTAAGCTATTAGGCAGGCAGGAGTGAGCAGGATAGGACATCAGGGGTAGCATATGTTGTCGCCCACAGGGCATAGGCATTGGTCCAGGCTCCCGTGAGGCTTAGGTATATGGTCTGTCAGCTTTAAGGGAGGATGTCTTATGCATAGGAGACATCTCCCAAGATGACCCAATGGACCAGGATGGTGATCCCTCCGCGGGTCGGGGGAGGTCCAGAGAGCTGGGTGGCGGAAAAGTCTGGGGTCCGGTGAGGTCTCCAACCTGCCGCCAAGTGGATAAAGGTGGTGTGTCCGAAGGGTCTCTAGCAGCTATGGAGGGGAGGGGGGTCAGTCCCTGCAGGATGAGGGGATCCTGCGGCAGAGCATTCCCTTTGCAGGTTGTGCCCCAGAGAGTTCCATAGGAATGGAGAGGGGGGACTGTGTACCCTGCTAAGAGGCCCTTCTGTACTGTTCTGGGCTTTCTGGGGAGTCCCAGAGGGCTGAGAGAGTGGTAGGGACATAGCAGGCTGCAGCCCACATCCATAAGGAGCCTCCAGAGTACGTGCGGGCTGCTCTGCACACGCCATATCTGCGGCCGCAGCGGGTGGTGACTCACCATGCGCCACACTTGTGAATAGGCCGGAGCTTCCACCGGGGATCGTGGCTGTTGGGGAGCGAGGTCGCGGGCCTGAACTCCGCTCTACCGGAGGTAATAAGGGGTCCGGGCAACGCCGCGAGGTCCCCTGGTCTAGTGGGGAAGGTGGGGGAAAGCACTCCGTCCAGCGGCTCAGTCACGAGGTGGCGGCCATCTTGTGACTCCACCAGCCCAAGAGCCGGCAGGCTTGATGGGTGGGGTGGGGAAATTCCCGATCTCCCCCTGAGCAGACCTAGAACGCAAGGCAGCCCTGGGCTTCAGTCGCTTGGTAACTTTCTCCATAATCAGACAAAAATTGGCCGTTTTATGTGTGAAGGAACGAGGAGCTCAGCAGGAAGCGTCCTCACACGGCCATGTCCTAGCCACACCCCTTTTTTATTATTTTTAAGAATATGATAAATAGTAAACTATATGGGGGCCTCCACTTTTTTAATAAACAGCCTAGGTAAAACCAGCAGCTTCAGACTGATACTACCAGGATGGCAAAGTCCCGTCCCACCCTAGCCAACATACAACCCAGAAGTAGACAATTACATTAGAGGGTCCATTTTTGACATTAACCCGGCTCATCCTATTAAGTCTGGTGTGTTGGGCACTGGGGTAATAGTGAGATGGGGTTAGTGTCATCCTCGGGTGATAAAAAACACTGCTGACTGACACCAAGCCCCAGACACCTCCATTACAGACAATGGATAAAACGGTAAAGAAAAAAAAAACTGTATTTATTAAACTCCCCAACACCAGCCCTCATTGACAAGTTTATTAAAGAAATGTATCCAATACTGGTCTGACATAGTCGGATGAATCCAACATGAACCTGTAGAAAAATACTAAACTTCTTTCCCTGCACTGCTTTGAAGGTCATGACAGTGGTTGATCTTTGGGTGGGTAAAGGAGATGGGGTTCAGACTACACAATATAACCCTGGAGGGTACATGTTACAGCCACAGTACAATCTCAAGGGGGTTCTCAGTCTTCCCTTCAAAAAATTGTGCCTGTAAGCTGTAGTCTGTACCTCCTCTAAAAACCTTACACCCACCATTGTCTTATGCAGCCTAGTGCCAACACAAAATACAACCCCTTTCCCTATAAACCCACTTCCACCCATAGCCCCTCCCCCCCTCACCTATCATCCCGTGCAAAGTTTATACAGAGATAGGAAATGGAAAAAGTGAGGATTCTGATATATTTGGCAAATTATACTGGGATTTTTTGTTGGCAGATTTAATTGATATGGTGGTCAACACCAGATAAAGAACAAACGGTAAAGGAAACGACTCCCATCAGAGAAGATGTCTTATCCGAGTCATAGGATGTAATTGTACTGTAATGTCTGCATAGCAGAGCTTGAGTACAACTGGGATCTACTTTTATATGGTCACTTTATGGCAGCAACATCCTACCAGGCACATATTTCCCATCCACTATCTTTCCTGCTGGTGGCATAACATAGCTATTGGTATGTACTTTTGTAACTACAATATATTGTTCTATATGAATACATCCTAATAGCCCCTTGTAACAGCACTGTTGCATTTGCGCGAGTGTGAATTTTTATTTATTACCATTTCACCTGACTGAAGAGGGTACAGGCAGAATGCATCACGTTAGGGCCAGGGATTTGAATTTTTTGGGGGGAAGGTAGGCGCCATTGGTGTGACTTGCCTAGGGCACAAAAATGCCTTGTCCTGGCAAATAGCCTCACCAAATTAGGTAGGCAGGCCTCTCCTTTTAGGTAGGTAAACTCCCATTTTCCCCATTAGGTAGGCCCCATAAGGTAGGTATGTAGGTCCCACAAGGAAGGAATTATAATAGGTGTCAATCTTCCCTATCCTACCAGTGCCCCCTTTTGGATGATTGAAATAAAAATAATAAAACTCACCTTTTTTATTGCTCCACCAAGCAACTGTCTCCTTCAGCTGCTGTCAACTGCAGGTGGTGTGATACAGTATTGTTAACATGCTGCCTGCATCGGAAAGCTCATTCCCATCTCTTGTTAGCCATAAACTTAATCTGTAGCCTACAAAAGAGCACACAGTTGAAAAACAGTGGAAAGCCTGTCATGCTTCACTATTGGCCAGTCTAAACCTCAGCATAAATGTATCTATTGCTTTTAGTCACTGCTTTTTCTCTACTGCAGCTAATGTAAGATGATGCTTTATGGGCATACCACATAGTCAAGTCTGAGGTTCTCTTGTTGTCATTATAGAGGAGGTGTTAATTAATGATTTGTTTAGTGGTTTACTTAAAATAATTTTCTTGCTCTAAAAAACTGTTCAGGTGACATGGGTCTAAGGAAACTCGATTAAATTACAGATGCATGGTCAAACTAAGTAATTAATCCAATTGTTGAAGATAATATTCTCTGCAATAACCAATAATGTCATCTATACTGAAATCTGGAGTAGGTTATATTGGGATTAGAAATAAAAGGTGAAATCTCTCTCCAAAACATGGAGAACCATAAATACATCATAAAGATCCTCTTTGAAAAGTAAATCATGTAAATCTGTACACTTATTTTAGGGTTATGAGGGGATTTATTTAAGTATGGGATAAAGACTTTTTTAAGTTCGACACAGATTATTAGCAAACCTGGTTTGAATTTGTCTGCTGGTTAAAAAAAGATGTAAGGGAATCTCAAATGCTTTAACCCCTTGCAGACACTGCCAGTTTTTAAATTTTTTCTTTGTTTCTCCTTTCCCACCTTCCTTTTTCCCATATAGCTACAGTATATGAGAGTTTGTTTTATGGGTGGAGACTCATAAGTGGTGCAGGATGTAGCTCAAACAATAGCCTCAGGTTAAGCAGACTGGCAGGCAAACGATCAGGTATAAACACACGTGGTTTATTTTATCAACCAAACTCCACAGGAGGTATGTCTTGCACAGCAGATAGCAAAAGAAACATCAGCTTACTTCAGCTTTAAACAGTCTTATATAAGTGCTTCGCCAGTGCTTGGCGATCTCACCCGTTAGGCTATGTAAACACGGCTTAACTGCGGGACGTAATTACGCCCCGCAATTACGCCGTGTGGACGGGAGCGGGAGCGGGGGAGTGAGCGGGGGGCCGGCACTTCGCCGGCCCATTGATTTGCATTACCAGCGGCGCATATACGCCGCTGGTAATTCACATGTCACTTATCTCCCCGCCCGGCGGATTCGCCGAGCAGGGAGAGGAGACGTAATCCATAGTTCTCTATGAGAACTGTGGATTACCGTAATGAATGGGCCGTTTTCAGCCCGTAATTTGCGCACTTCGGACGAGAAATTACGGACTGAAATACGGCCCATTTTAAGCCGTGTGAACATGGCTTTAGGATGCGTCAGTAGTGAATCCAGCCTCCCATGAAATTGCAGAGCATACTGAAACCTCCAGCCCAAAACTCTGCACGCTGCAGAATGACACACTTCAGTCTTGGAACTACACCTGCAGAAGCGCATGGTCTGTCTGGCTTCTGCACAGGTGCCGGCGTTGGTTCTTGCTGTCGGCGCGACCGGAGGCGGGGTATGCTGCTGCCACTGCACGCTCAGATACTTTGCACAGGTGAGCTGCTTTTTGTATTAATTATTATTTCTATATAAGATCTGCTAGTGTTCAGTGTAACAGGCCATGATGAAGGGGTAATACCCCGAAACGGGTCGCCGTCTGCATTATACCTGTGCTTGATTGTTCGTTTTTAAATGGATGTGGCAAATAAAGTTTGAATTTTTACTGTTGGCCATTGGATTGCTGGACAACCTTTCTTCTGCTGTTGAAACTACACCTGTCTCTCATTAGCTCCAGGCTTTCACATCCATCTCTTTGGCCATCACAATAAAAAGCCGGAACCGGATCAGCCGCTTTAGGCAGTTGCTCTATGACTTGCAGACAGGTGTCAGTAACCTAATTTTAATGACACAGAAGACATTGTTGGCTTTTTACTTCACCGATGTCAGGGACATCGGTGACACATACGTTCATCCACAATGGCACCTTGAACCCTCTTAGATACCCCCCTCCTCTGTCCAAAGCCAGGGGTCCTCCCTCATGCAGGATATCAAGGACTTTGTGGTCGTTTTCCCTAACTGTACCCGGAATAAGAGCTCTTATCTACGACCTGCTGAGTTCCTGTTGCCTTTACCGGTGCCAGAAATTCCATTGAGCCACATCGCAATGGATTTCCTGACTGATCTCCTGTCCTCCAAGGGGTGTTCGGTTGTCTGGGTCATAGTGGACCGGTTCTCTAAAATGGCGCTTTTTACACCTTTTCCAGGTCTTTCTTTGGCTCCACAGCTGGCTAAATTGTTCGTGCAGCATGTCTTCCGCTTAAATGCGATGCCTTCAAACATCATTGCAGATAGAGGAGTGCAATTCACCTCTCGGTTTTGGTGTGCTTTGTGTTCTTTTCTGAAAATTAAGTTAGATTTCTCATCTGCCTACCATTCTCAGTCCAATGGCCAAGTGGAGCAGGTCAACCAGGTTCTGGGGAACTATTTGCGCCAATTTACTTCAGCTCGGCAAGACGATTGGGTCTCTCTGCTTCCCTTGGCAGAGTTTGCCTACAATAACCATTCTAGTGAATCCTCTGGAGAGTCTCCTTTCTACGTGGTGTTTGACCAATATCCTCGTTTTCTCCCGCCGCTCTCTGCCTCTTCAGAAGTTCCTGCAGCCAATACCCTAGTACGCGACTTTCTTCAAATTTGGCACTTACCCGTCAAAATTTGCATTGAGCTGCCACCCGTTTTAAGACACAAGCCGATAAGAGATGTAGAATGCCTCCCACATACCAACCTGGGGATAAAGTCTGGCTCCGCCTCCGTGTGCCCAGCTTGAAATTTGCCCCTTGCTATCTTGGTCCTTTGTCTACATCGGATCAACCCAGTATCCTACAAGCTTCGCCTACCTCCCTCCGTATCCCCAATTTTTTCATCTGTCTCTCCTGAAACCGGTGATTCTCAATCGGTATTCGCACAAGGTGGTTCCTGCTGCCACACCTCCTAGTACCGAAGATACCTATGAAGTGAAGGAAATCCATGACATGAAGCGTTCCAGAGGCAAAACCTATTATCTCGTGGATTGGAAGGGCTTTGGTCCGTAGAAAAGAGATCCTGGGAGCCACAGGAAAACATCAATGCTCCCACTCTTATCCACCATTTTCACAGACTCCGGTTTTCTTGAAGGAGGACCCTTACGGAAGCGGGGGGAGGGGGGAGAAGAGGTGGTACTGTCACACTGCACTCTGCAGTCTAACAAATCCCGATGCCTCTAATGGAGAACAGAAGGCATGGTAGCAGCCGATCCCAATCTCGCCTGTCCTTTTCAACCACCTTCTTGAGCATGGCCTTCAAGGCCTTATTGAATATTTCCACAAGCCCGTCTGTCTGTGGATGGTAGACTGAGGTGCGTAACTGCTTAATCTTTAGCACCTTACATAAGTCCCTCATAACCGTGGTTACCCAATATAATAGATCACCATTCATAGCAAAGTGGAGGTACCGCTCATCAACCCCGGGCTCCTAGGGAACCCCATCAAGGACTACTACCCCCTTCAACTCCCCTTTTAATGGAGTTGGGCCGTCCCAAAGTTACCCTGGGACACCTCCAAGTCGAGGACATTTTCCACTGACTTCTCCCCATTGTCCCATGCCAGGACAGGCAGGTTGAAATTCCGGGGTTACCTCAGGGCTAGTACACTCTGGGCTGTGCTCGTCTTTGGGTACTTTGGCATCACCACTTTTGCCCACAGGTCCCAGAATGTAGAGAAATCACGACCAATGATCACATAATGCATCAAGTTCTTAACAATTCCCACAAGGTGAGCCTGAGTTCCCAAATCTATTTCTAGGACCACTTGGGCCACTGGGTACACTCTGGTATCTCCGTAAAGACATGTAACCCCCAGAGTTTTTCCAAGGACCACCACATGAGGCAGAGCCACCGACAGAAGAGTAACTAAATTCCCTGAGTCCAACAGTCTAGTTCCAACAGCCCCATTGACCATTACAGTGCAGATCTGGGGTCCCTCTCCTGGGACGGGAAGGGCACTACACGCAGCATGGGCAAACATGGAGCAAAGGTGCCCCTCGGAACACTCATTGGCTCCATGGTTAAGGAACACTGGGCCACCACATGGCCTGGGACAGGACACCGCCAGCAGATGGGCTCCTTAGGTGGCCCCCTTGATGCTGGCTCCGGTCCCCCTCAGGTTCTGAGGCGGTCCTCTTTGGGATGCTTGGGGCCTGACTTGCGACCATCTAAATTCCTGGGGATCTCCCAGTACAGGGATTTTAGGTTACCTGACCCACCCAGGGAATTCTCCATGGCAATGAACCTTTCTACAAACCCCTTCAAGTCATCCGCTGAGCAACCCAGCACTGCACATGTCTAGGAAGAGAGTGTCTAAATCGGTCCATGACCATGCGCTCAACCATTTGAGTTGGGGAGCCATTATCTGTCTGTAGCCACCAGGTGGACCAGGTGAAGCAGGTAAAATAGCTGTGGCTTGTCCGTGTTATAGCTCCATAAGATGCACCCTCTGAGCCCGGACCACCAACATTACCCTGAGCCTGGCCAGGATCCCAGCTTTTAGTTTTCCATACTCTTTGTCAACCTGCAGGACTAGGTTGTAGTATGCCTTTTGGGGCTCTCCAGTCAGATACGGGGCCAAAACCTTGGCCTATTACTCCTGAGGCAGCTTTTCACGGTCTACAACCCGTCATCCTCAGGAGTCTTCTTTTGCAGCGCCTCCCTCACCATCCGTCTGGCATGATGTCTGTCATCTGGGGATGGTGGACCTGGCGCAGTTCTGCCTCTAACAGCTTCAGTAAGAACCGCCATCTGTTGAATAAGCAGGTGATTCGTTTCCTGCTGTGCTTGCTGTTGCTGCAGATTTGCCTGCACAAGGTGCTTTATTATCTCCTCCATATTGTTTGTTATGAACTGGTTCTGTGCTGCAGCCTTAACCCAGGACATATATGGGGGGATCAATGCCAGCTCAAACATTAGCCTCAGATTAAGCAGACTGGCAGGCAAACGATCAGGTATAAAACACACATGGTTTATTTCACCAACCAAAATCCATAGGAGGTATGTCTTGCACAGCAGATAGCAAAAATAAATATCAGCTTACTTCAGCTTTAATCCCTTAACAACCGCCCGCCGACTTTAGAAGTCGGCTGGTGCAGGCCATTCGTCTGCAGTCTTTTGACGTTGCTGCAGACATCAGAGTTTGTGTCTCTGGGCACCGCAGCTGCGCTGAGATCGGGGCTGTGCTACACAGCCCTGATCCCAGAGCATCTCCTACGAGCACCGGGGGCAGG
>JAODAL010037279.1:0-40617 GCA_025379985.1 Phyllomedusa bahiana | reverse complement strand
CCGGGACGAAGGAAACACTTTTGATTTTGTCTTACGGTTCTTCCACCAGACCGCATTTCACAGATATTTGATAGAAACAATTCTGTTTCTAATCCTAGTTGGCTGTTGGAAATTAGAGGGATTTAAGAATATCTGTGATTTGCCGTCTTTCAATAACAGACGGTCAAAAACTCTTCCATACCTTTTAAAATTTTTATCTTTCTGAACATGGAGCGAAATGCAGGTGGTAAGCGAGCAAAGAGGGGTGTTGGATATGGAGGTAGAGGTACGAGAGAAGGTGCTCCTTCCAGTGCTGGCGACAACACGCAAGCCAGCGGATCGTCGGTTTCAGGACCATCAGGCTTGTCATCGCTGGGTCGGTGCCCTGTGAAACTCAGTAACGAACAGCGTCGCCAATCTGTTCTTCAGTGGTTAATGCAACCTACATCCAGCAGTCTTACCTCCTTGTCCTCCCTGTCATGGCCACTCCGGCCCTGCTAGCTGAACCTGCGTGATCCACGTTTACAGCCTCAACCGCTTTGATCAATAATTTCCTTCAACCCACTTGACAGTAGAATGCAGGATTTTCAGACAGGCCTCTTTGACCTTCTGGGGACATCTGTTTCGTTTGCTTTACATTCTAATGTCACGGTGGAACAATGTCACCAGTAGAATGGCAAGTAGCTCTAGCAGCAGTAGTATTGGAAAACGAGTTGTTTTGAATATAGTTTATTTCTTATTGCAAAATTTTCTGCTGATGGTCCATAAGGGCTTCTGTGCGGGTTTTTGCGTCATGCTGCGTTACAGGATATGGATAGTCAATGTCCATTTCACTAAAATACTGTTTCAAAGACTACTTTCTTCCGGCACTTTTTAATCTGTGGGTCATGCAGGTATGAGGGTCATGCTGCAGTCCAGGACAGGCATAGTCAATGTCCAGTTCAACTAAAATGGTGGTTCAAACACTCATTTTTCCGGCACTTTTTAAATCTTGGGGTCATGCAGGTTTGGGGCTTATGCTGTGGCCCAGGACAGGTATAGTCAATGTCCAGTTCAACTAAAATGGTGGTTGAAGGACTCTTTTTTTTCTGGCACTTTTTAATCTGGGGGTCAGACAAGTTTAAGGGTCATGCTGCGGTCCAGGACAGGCATAGTCAATGTCCAGTTCAACTAAAATGGTGGTTCAAAGACTCCTTTCTCCGGCACTTTTTAATCTGTGGCTCAGACAGGTTTAATAGTCATACTGCGGTCCACGACAGGTATAGTCAATGTCCAGTTCAACTAAAATGGTGGTTGAAAGACTCCTTTTTCCAGCACTTTCTAATCTGTGGGTCAGAAAGGTTTAAGGTTCATGCTGCGTTCCAGGACAGGAATAGTAAATGTCCAGTTCAAGTAAAATGATGGTTCAAATAATACTGCCTTCTGGCACTTTTTAATTTGTTGGTCATGCAGGTTTAAGGGTCATTCTGGTACAAGACAGGGATAGTCTGTCAGTTTTTTTCTGTGACTCTTGTTACCTAAATGTCTTGCCTAAGATGTAGTACGTATCCAGTTTACTGGTTGGGATGTTAATTCCAGCTTCTACAGCCCTGTTTGGGTGTAAGAATGAAGGTGTTGTTCCTCTCCCATAGTCTTTAATGGTCATCGGCGATAATCTGTTATCGACTATCGGATATCATCATGATAATTGCCGATACCAAATATTGAATCGATAAAGATAGTTGACACAATCACTCATCACTAGTTAGGAGTAGAAGTATGTTTGGTGTATATAGTTCTAGATGAAAACAGCAAGTTAAGGGAACCCCTGTCTATCCAGCCGCCAATAGACAGGACAGGCCAAGGCAGAAGAGAGCAGCCTGACTCACTGCTATACCTGAGATAGAGCAGGCACTGACACAGAGAAAGTGGAGATCCGGACAGAGACCCTGAAGAGAGTCTGACAACCCAGATTTACAGATGGGCAGTTTGGGGGACTGCTGGAAAAGTCAAGGGACCCATGAAGTGGACAGAGTGTGTCCTGTGTCCCCAGACGCCAGCACCTTGCACAGCTGGGCTGGGATTGGGGTCAGCGCCAGTGCCAGCACCTTGCACAGCTGGACGGGGTCGGAACCAGAAAGAGATTGAGAGCATCGTCAAGTGTTCAGAGAAAGAGGATCTAAAATGTGTTTAAGTGACATGTGCCTTGCTTCATAACTATGTAATGTCCACAAGAAACATACCGTGAGTAAACTTCCCCGAAATACTTGTGTCTTCTGCTGTTATTGATGCCGGTGCAACACCACATCACTGCATGTCTAGTACTTCACTTATCTTGCGCAATAAGTACCGTCTAGTAACCTGCACATATTTTACATAATAGTGAGATCACAGACATCCATGCAAGCACTATGTGACATGCATTACACTAGTCTGAAATGGTGAAGAAGCCTCGACTTCAATATCATCATAAGAAGTGTTGGTTCGCGTTAACAAAAACAAAAAGTGGACAGTAGAAGTTTGGAAACAGGAAATTTTAAGGAATGAGATGAAAGGCAAAAGACTGGGCTTTGATGGGTGCAAATGCCTGCGTCTGGTAGAGCGATGTTTGAGCTGGAAGGCTGTTGTTGTCGAGGTGTCCGTACGGGGGACCACTTGTTTAAAAAACGGCCCCCGTCGGAACTTGTAGATCTATCGCTGTCGGAGCCAGACGAGTAACCTCGGTTATAGCAGTTGGGTGGTCTGCTGGGATAAGTCCTTGGGTCACGCCACCTGTAGACTCTTTCTTGAATATAGTCGTCAGTATCCCATACAAATTTTTCTAGTTTACGTTTCTCGTTGGTAATTTTAAATTCCTGTATGGCCTTGTCGACCTTTCTTATATTTTAACTCCTTGCGCTCCATTTTCTTTCCCCCTTACCTTTTCATTTATTATTTTTTACATGTCTCTTTACATCCCTATATCCTGTGGCCATCATTTTATATATAGCTTTTTCAGACCTATTTTTTCCACCCTCATTGTGGACCTTTACCTATATCCTTCTCTACACTGACATATTCCTTCTTGTTCTCTTTATTTCGATTCTTTTGCACACAGTGCTCTGCTTTTCTCTTTAGCCTTTATCGTGCATGCCTTATTGTCCCTATGTGTTTCTCCCCTTCTCGCTCTCACTACACGTCTTTCTCCGCTTTCAGCCTGTACTGAGCATGTCTCACTTAGGCCTTGTTCACACGGCAGATTTTGCCGCGGGTTTGGATGCGGTTTTCGACATGGTTCCTCGCCCAAATCGCTTCCCAAACGACCCCAGTTGATTTAATTGATTGCTATGTAGAACCGCGTTGTAGTTCACACAATGCGGTTTTGGACACGGTTTTGCCGTGCTCTTTCCGTGCGTTTGTCAGGGAAGTGTCTTGTCAACTCTTGAAGCGTCTTCAACGAGGAAAATCCCCATAGGAATCAATAGAGAGCTACAAAACCTCGTCCAAAACCGCGCCGCGGTTTTCGACGCGGTTATGACTCAGTTTCCGGCCATGTTCTTCAAAATTTGAATATGTGTGTTTCGACTGATATTTCAAAAGCCCAACCCATTATATGGGTGGGCTTTTGAAATTCATTTTCAGTTTGCAGTGTGTAAATGGAGGAGGGTACGATGCCACCCAAAAAAGCCAGCTACAGGAGGATGGAAATGAATGTGGAGACCCTGATATCCGAGGTGAGTACACATTTTAGTAATGCATATGTCATATAATATGTCATGTTTACTTGTTGTGTGATTGCATCGTTTCACTTTGCAGCCATATGGCATAGCTGATCTGCTGTGTTCGGTTAATGCCCATGTTTTTGTACTTTGCCAACTAAGGTACCTGTGTTTTTACCGTTGAAACTGTGCAAAAACTTTTACTTTGGCTGCAGTAGACGCCTGTGCCAGACGGTTGCTAACGGCAACGATGCAAGCACCTACGTGTAATGTACTAAAATGAATGCACTAAATGTAATGATAAATTTGTTATTTTTATTAATTTGTATTGTCAGTTTGGGAAAATGTGTGTTTTTTATATTGTTCTGATTTCTCGGGTGTGTGATTTCATCGTTTCACTTTGCAGCCACATGTCATAGCCGATGCTGGGTTCGGTTAAAGGGGATTTGCCAAGAGACCATTTAGGTAGGTCTCTCCTTAGCACAGGCAGAATGTCAACAAAACACGCTGAGTCATGAAGCTGCAGGGGAGAGGGGGATGGGATGAGTGAGGAGAGAGGAATCCAAGGGAGAGTCGCAAAACTTAAGTGAAATAATAAACGTTACAAGAGGGGATTGTCAATACAGCAGACACAGGCTCATACACTGCACTGTCAGGAGCCTTATCTGCTAAGATGCTAATGTAATGTAAACAAAAATCACAGAGCTGAAAGAGAGAGAGACGCACACAGCCAGAGAACGAGCTGCATAAGCTGCTGCTCCTGTGACATATTCACTGAAATAATGAAACTATAACTTGTGGCTTCTATATACAAAAGAGAACACCTATTCTACACAGCAGCTTGAAAGCTTCTTCATGTTGTCTGTCATCAGATAAAGCAGGGATCTAATAACACTACAGCTAGTTATTCTGTATACAAAAGAAAACATATTGCTACCCGGTGCCTTAAAAACTTCTGCAGCTCAGTCTCATCAGATAAGAAGCTCTCTCTGCGCAAGCCTGTCCAGCTCTTGTCAGGCCGTATCTAATAGACTCTTTGAAGTAACCAAGGGCATGTAAGGAAGGCTGTAGCTCTCTCAGACTGCAATTTTTGTAATCACATATATTTAGAAAACTGATTAAAAGCCCATTTTGGAGGATCCCACGTCAACATTACATCGTGGTAAAACCCCTTTAATGCCCATGATTTGTCAGCTAAGGTACCTGTGTTTTTACCATTGAAACTGTGCAAAATTTTTTACTGTGGCTGCAGTAGACGGTTGCTTATGATGCAAGCACCCACATGTAATTAATTAGTAGGGAAAAGGCTATATTCACTTAGGGCAAAATATGCTGTATTATTAAAGTTGTAAAAATAAATAAGTGTATTCAAATATTTTTTTTTTTATGTCTTCCTGGTGCAGGCATGTCCCTGTCTGTGGGACAAAACTGCACCCGGGTACAGCAACCGGCCTCTTCGGGAACCTGAGTGGCAAACCATCTGCCGGTTGCTGGATCCGGAATGGGACGGGCTGGTAACTGATCAGCAGTGGGCGCTAGGTAAGTGTATTTTAGTTAACTCTTTAAATGCTAACTCGCATACATTTTCAAAACTGCAGAAGACTAATTCCCCCCCCCCCCCTCCTCCACAGAACATGATGTTCATACACGGTGGAAGTCGCTGCAGGACCGCTTTTTCAAGTGGCAGAAAGATCAGAAGGCGGCGCCTAGTGGATCCTCTCCCGTAGAAGTATCAAGCATAGCTAACGGGGAAATGCTGCTGTTCCTCTTGCCACAGAGGGAACTCCGCCGGTAAGTCTTAACTATTTTATTTTCATTGAAATGCTATGTTAACACGGTGTAATTGTGGGGAGTAATTAAGCCCCGCAATTACGCCGGGAAAGCGCGACCTCCCATGGGGCAGACCATAGACATTCATTACTAGCGGCGCTTATTCACCACTAGTAATTGACATGTCACTTCTCTCCCTGCTCGGCGTATTGTTCGAGCGGGGAGAGGAGACGTAATCCATAGTTCTCAATGACAACTATGGATTACCATAATGAATGGGACGTATTTCATCCTGTAATTTGCGCATTACGGCGCAAATTATGGGCTGAAATATGTTCAATTTTACGCCGTGTGAACACGGCCTAATATTTTAATACATTTTTTTTTTCCGTTACTGTGAAGAAAATCCTGCAAACAAAAGTGTTTTTGTTTTTCAAAATCGCTCAACGTGCAGTATTGCTGTAAAGATCGTTTAGGCCTTCTCCCCACGTTCCGGTTTTTCAGCGGGTTTTTCAGCCATTTTTCGGTTGCGAAACCCGGCTGCACAGGTTTTCCACCTTCTTTTTTTTTAGACGGTCTGATAAACATGTTCATTCTTTTGTCCGGTTTTCGTACAGAATATGAACATGCCTATGTGAAGGGGAGGGCTTTTCTCCGCTAATCACAGAGAAAACCCGTACACCGGTGGCCGTGTGCACAGCACTAAAACAGTGTAAATATCGGTCGCATGAAGCAACAGGTATTTGTATAGTGCCGTGTAAACTACCCCTTATGTTCACACGATGTCTTGCGTCCGTTTGAACATCCTCTTTTCAGACATGTCTCTGGGTCCATCTGAAAGCATCTAACAATTTGCAGTGACTTTATCACTGCCGGCAATGACAAACAAGCAGCGGCGTTCACAGGAGTTGGCCGGGTCCGTATTTCTGATGCGATCAAACAATTGCATGTTATTTTTCTAATCACATCCGAAAGACGAACCCAACAGGCACGATGCAAACACGCAGCAGCAATTAGTCATATGAACGCTGCTGCGTTTTTCCCAGTGCCGGCATTCATAATCTCACTGCTCATTGTTAGATGCGTCTCTGGGTCCGTTCAGAGGGACACAGAGACACAGCAGTAAAGCGGAGGTTCATACGGCGGCACGACCCTGGTTTGCACCTGGATGCGTTCATTGTGTGGGTAAATAATGTAAAAGATTTATAGGCTACATCGTTATGCACTTTTTAAAAAAAATATGCAAAAACTAATTTTTTATTTTTTCAACAACAGCATGTCTGGTAATACCATGCAGAGGGCGGAATCCTCTCTGGACCAAGAGGGACAGCGGCAAAGAGATACTCAAGACACCGGCGCCGTCAGCCACCAAGCGGAGGGGGAGAGTAGTCACCTGGCGGAGCCGTCAGAGGTGGGAGATTCAGACACAGAAGTGATGTCTGTGTCTGAGGGGTCAGCAGCAGCTACTACAAAAACAACAGCAACCTCCACAACTGCTGGCCCTTAAATACCTCTCACCTCCTCATTTTGGCCTGCACTTCCACTTAAAGCCGTCATAGGAGAACCCTCCGTATAAGGGAAGATACTTCTGAAGAAGATCGCCAGCTGCTCTCCCTTATATGGACGGTCAGTAGCAAAGATCGGTTTGACCATTGGGCTGCTGGACTGACAGATTGCTGACGCCATTTGCCAGATCCTGTAGCCCAATGTATGGCCATGATGGATGCTACGACGGCAGTCTTCTATGACGGACGCCCACTGCCGGATATCGGGGACTTAATTTCATGCCTCCGGTGGTACTGTGGGTTTAAGGAGGAGCCTCCTCCATTTACACACTGCAGACTACCATGGCCACCACCACCACCATCAGCACCAGCACATGGTGCATACCCCTACGGTTACTTTATCCCACCCACCCCTCTGACCCATTCAACGCCTCCCACTGCTGGGCACTACCCGCCCAGCAGTGTTGAAGTTGAATCATCCCATCCTGGCCCCTCCCAAGAATATTCCCCCCCTAGTTTTCAATCCTTGTAATTTATTATGTGTTTTTATTGTTGTTTATTTAAATAGAAAATTATTTGTTAAATATTTGTAAAATGGGGGTTGGGTATTTCAAAAGTTTAATATATCTGTAAAAATTACATTTTTATTTCACAAATTCTATTTTAATAATTAATATTTTTTTTCATTTGATTACTCAATAGAATTGTCTGTGTGTTTATTTCATAATAGGATTATCATTTGATTTTTGAAAATGTTTTTTATAAAACTTGTTATGTAAAGCCATCAACAAAAATCAAATTGTTAAAATGCAGTCTACAGGTAAACAACATGATAAGGACTGTAGTTTCTTTATATGCTTCAATTTGTTGGTAAATCCCTACAGGTATATTTAGTACATGTCTGTAGTAGAAGGCTGGGACTTGTAGTTTCACAACTACAATTACCAGAATTTAACACCAGACAGGAACAAATTATATAGATAATGATTAATACATGTGTTTAACATGTAGATGTGGAACATGACACTTCAAGTGCGAGTATGCCACACCAGCACATTAAACAAATGTACTAATCATTACCTCATAAAATTATTACAGGTATATATGAGAACTGTCGAGGTGTTACCCATAGCAACTATTCAGAGCTCCCCTTTTATTTTTACTGTGCAACAAAAGGAATTTGAAGGGCAGCACTGATAGCTTGGTATAGGAACAGAAAATCATCTTACACCTATACACCTTTCATACATGAAGACTGAAGTTGTGCTGCTGGACCCTTTTTCTGGTCACTGGTTGAGATTATTTTTATATTTTTATTAAACAAAAATTGACACTAAGCAACCATTTACCCCGCCCCCCCCCAAAAAAAACAGGTTTCTAAATGAATAAAATACAAGCACACCATGGAGTTTTTAAAAGTTAATTTTAATACAGCCTAACAATAAAGGACATGAGGTTGTTTATGTGATGGTGCCACATAGTTGATGTGTGTGGGTGCTCTATGGAAAAGCTTGGGTGTCCGATATCCAATGTAAAGAAAGCACACCTGCTGGTATTTCTGGAAAGGTAATATTAACCAAACCTCACATCATCGGAAAAGTTAGATAACTCTGTCCTTAGAAAATAATTTCATTGTCCGACATTTCAGTAACGCTGGCCGTTATCCAAAGGGACCAGAGTAGAGTATGAAGCAGGACAGTTCTCCATCTTAGGAATCAGCAGCTACAGGAGCCAAGTGGGGATTCACAAGACCCTGGAGGCCTTGGAGCGGACATAAGAAGATCCATTACTCCCGGGAACAACTGTTAATCACTGAGGTTGTAAAAATTGCTAAGGCACTGCACCTTCAGGAGACAAGAACTAATCAGTGAAGGTTTCTCGCACCACTGCAGCTCGGTTGGATGGACGGCCAAAGCCCCACGAGTACGGAGAGTTACCAAAGCCTGCTTGTGTCTCCACTTCCATGTCGGGACTATCATAGTCCCGAACATAGTTGTGGAGAACACAAGCAGCTTTGACAACTGCATCCACTGTCATTCCATCCAACCTCATTGCAGTGGTGAAGATCCTCCACTTATTACTCATGATCCCAAAGGTGCACACCATGAGGCTTCGTGCCCGGCTCAGCCTCATATTGAAAACTCTCTTCCGAGCATCCAGTCCCCTTTGTGGGTATGGGAGCAGCAGGTTGGTCATCAGCGGGGAAGCCTCATCCCTGACCAAGACAAAGGGGACGGGATGCGTGGTTCCCAGAAGAGGTTTGATCTTGCAGCACGTGCCTCCGTAACTCAGAGTTTAGCAGCGCCCAGGAGTCCCCAGTACTTCCATAGGTGCCGACTTCAATAGCAACAAACTTATACTGTGCACCAGTCACCGCCATGAGGACCACAGACAAATATTTTTTATAATTGAAATACACGGATCCTGATGGCGATGGCTGCTGCACATGTATATGCTTACTGTCGACGGCATCTATGAAATTAGGGAATTCAGCCGCAGACTCAAACAGCCTTATGCTACCTGCAACCAAATCTCCTGGGTCGGGCTAGGCATCGAGATGGGCTGTGTTAAGGTTAAGACTCTTCAGCTCATTGGGGCCTAAACAGTTAATTCATATAATTATTTTGAGAAATAAAGTCAGCTTGACCAGTTTCTAAGTAATCTACTTTAATTGCAGATTCAAGTGAACTTTGATGTGACAAACAGAGCAATAAAGCTAATAAATGTTACCTTCAATGAAACTAATCAATAAGCTAATAAAATGTTACCTTCAATAAAGGATAAGAAAATGATGAATACTTTAGAAAACCAAATAAGGCAAAATGTTTCCGGTATAACTTTGTACCTAAATCTGGTGATGTGTTCTTAAACCTTATGTCATAATTATGCAAGTCAGAGGAACGCCCTCTGCAAAAGGTGTATAAATATAGGATGCTTCTGTTAATAAATTATGCATTGGACTCAGAGATTTCTGTCTTCTGTGGTCACTGCGTCATTGATCCAGATCGCTCCATCCAATCTGGCTACCATCCAATATACCTGGGGGTCCCCCCTTGAGAGACCACCTTAATAGCTGCAAGTGCTGCCAGATCACGAGGCACGTGGATCTCACAATTCCGGAGATGGTTGATTTTCCAACCCGGAATTGGAGATGCAACAATACAAAACTCTCCCCTGTGCAAGAAATCTGAAAAGAAAGAATAAAAAGTAATTAGTATCAATTCACTATTTTTTGTAGTTTGACTATAATCAGAACTTTTCCAAATGATATGATTGGAGGCAAACAAGAATGGGAGAACAATTACATTAACCCCTTCCCAACATTGGACGTATGCATATGTCTTAGCGTGAAGTGCGTTCCCGCAAATGGACGTATGAATACGACCAGGCAATTGTGCGAGCTCGCAGGCGAGCCCCGCACGATCGCGACATGGGACCAGCGGTATATTACCACTGGCCTCATGCCGCATCACCCGCGGCCGGAGTGAGCACAGCCGCGGGTGATTAACGCTTCGTTATCGCAACCTGTCATGCTTGCCATAATGAAGCCGCAGGCACAAGGAGTGAGCTCCTCCTGCCTGCTCCCGGTGGCTGCCGCATGGCAGCGATCTACAGCCACACGGCCCCAGAAAATGAAAGTCACTTCCCGGGGTCGTCTGTGACGTCACCATGCCCGCAATGCATTGTGGGCATGGTGACAGACAGTTGTCATGGCAACTAGTACACATTTTAAATACTGTGCACTTGCCTGCCTTGTAACAGCAATCTGACGATTTCTGATGCAAATCCCGTATGGAGAAAAGTACAAAAAGTTTAAAAAAGTGAAAAAAAATTTAAAACAAGTGAAACACAAACACAAAAAATAACACATACTGCCCTTTTCCCCTTTACAAATGCCAATCACCGAAAAAAAGATCAAAAATAAAGTATCCATATTTGGTATCGCTACAAGCGTAATGACCTGCCCTATAAATATGTCAAGTTAATTAACCTGCAAGTTCTTTCTAGGGGTGTTTATTAAGTTTTAGCACCTTAGGGTGTCCACAAACCTGAAATGACACCTAAATAACATTGTAATGAAAATGAGACCTCCTATTCAGGGGCTTTTGGTTGAACCAAATAGCACACTATGGCCACATATTAGATATCTCTGAAAACGGCAGAATCTGGGGAATCAATATTAAATTGCATTTCCCAAAACACATCTACCGTGTTCTTGTGAATAATGGCTAAAAATTTAAAATCTGCTAAATAAGTGAAAGTTTGAAATTTCCCCTCCACGTTGCTTTAATTCCTGGAAAAACACCTAATGGTTTAAAAAACTTCCTAAATGCTGTCTTGAATACTTAAAAGGGTGTATTTTCTTAGATGAAGTAATTTATGGGTGTACATAACATACAGGCCAATCAAAATCATGTTTGAACTTGACTGGACCCTCCAAAAATGTATATGGAAATTTTCTGGAAAATTTGAAAAATACTACTAAATTTCTAAGCCCCCTAATGTCATAAATAAAATAGATATTTAAAAAAATATGCCAACCTACAGTAGACATATGGTAGATGCTAGTTATAAGCAATTTTGAATGGAATACTGATTTGTATTACATACAGAATTTTTTTAAGTATGAAAATGGTACTTTTTTAAAATTTGTCAAGATACTTTGATATTTTTCACAAATAAACAAGCATTTTTTGGACCAAATTTCTTACTATCTTAAAGCACAATGTGTCACGAGAAAACTATCTCTGAATCACATGGCTAGGTTAAAGTGTCAAAAAGTTATTCTCACATAAAGTGATAAATGCCAGATTTAAAAAAAATGGGCTCTGTCAGAGAGGCCAAAACTGGCTCCGGCGGTAAGGGGTTAAATTAAAAAACTTACCGCAACGTGATGAGCAGTTGTTCCACAGCAGTGATGCATCTTCTCATGTTGGTATCCGAAAGTTGGATATGTGGCCCAACAATCTCTACAAGCCGGTCGAAGCCCTCCAGGGTCATTCGTGTAAAACTGAGAAACTTCTCTGGGTAGCTGGGGAAAATAGAATAAAATCAATAGATTAATAAACATTAAATAACAACCACCCACTGACTAAAGATGTTGGGTGTTGCAGGTCGTTGCAAGTCTAGAGAGGTTTATAGCTCCATTACTACAGCAGTCTGGTAAGCACCAGGAAGAGGAGTAAACCTTTGCTCCCCGGCGCTGTGATTGGCGCAGTAATGACTGCAGCATAATCAAAGGGGATTTTGACAGGGAATATATGTACAGTCAGAGCTGAGGACCAAAAGTAGCCCCTGGGCTGTATGCATAAGGCTATGTCAACACAGCACAAGCAAAAAAAAGGGATTTTCAGCTGTTTCAGTATTTAGAAACCACTGTAAATGTGACTGTTTTGCATGCCCATGAATTTTATAGAAAAAAAGACGTATTTTACATAGTTTGTTTATACTACAATATTTATAAATTTTAGTAAAAAAGTATTTTTAAAAAATTCATCAGTAATCAGCTTGCCAGAAATACAACTTATCCTGAATAAAACAAGACCTCATACATCATTGTTATTGAAAAGGTAAAGTTACAATTGTTGAAATGCAAGGAAGCAAAAATAAAAAAAATGTGCAGGTCAAAAATGACTTTTCAGACTTGTGCCATAAGGCAGCGGTCCCCAACCTTTTTTCCACTAGGGACCGGTTTTATGCAAGACAATTTTTCTACGGTCCAGTGGGGGCAGGGTTATTGGAGGTGTGGTTATCAGGGGCGGGATTATGGAGGGGGCTGTATTTTTTGAATCACACACACAAAAAAAAAACAGAATAAAGTGTATACTGTGTCATTAGGGGTATAGTATGGGGTAATCAGTATTTTATAACTGCAGACTGATTGTCAGCTCTGTGGGTCAGTATTATATTGATAATGCTGACCCACCGAGCTGACAATCAGTCTGCAGTAATATTGATCAGCACTGTGGGTCAGCAATATACATGTATATAATATACATATGTAATCAGCTGTCATAATAGAGATATATGCCTCCTGTAGTCATTGTAGATATAGATATGCCCCCTGTAGTCATTGTAGAGATAGATATATGCCCTTTTAGTCCTTGTAGAGATAGATATATGCCCCCTGTAGACATTGTAGAGATAGATATATGCCCCCTGTAGTTATTAGAAATAGACATATGGTCCCTGTAGTAATTAGAAATAGATATATTGCCCCCTGTCGTCAATAGAAAAAGATATAGACCCCCTGTAGTCATTGTAGATATAGGACCCCTGTAGTAATTGGTAATAGATATGGCCCCCCTGTGGTAATTAGTGATAGAAATGGCCCCGCTGTAGTGATTAGAAGTAGATATGGTCCCCCTGTAGTAATTGATATAGCCTCCCCTTAGTAATTAGAAGTAGATATAGCGCCCCCATAGTAATTAGTAGTAGATATGGCCCCTCCTGTAGTAATTGATACAGCCCCCCCATAGTAATTAGTAGTAGATATGGTCCCTCCTGTAGTAATTGATATAGCCCCCCATAGTAGATATGACCCCTCCTGTAGTAATTGATATAGCCCCCCTGTGGTAATTAGTAGTAGATATGACCCCCTGTGGTAATTATTAATAGATATTGTCCACTGACAGCCAGGCTAGTTTAAAAAAAAAAAAAAAAGAAGAAAGTTATTCACCCTGCCCGGATCCCTGCAAAGTCGCTGCCTCCGGTGTCCGGCGAGACCGTGTAGTCTGAGTGAGTGCCGCATCTACAGCAATAGGGAAAGCAGAGACGGTAATGAACCACCCCTGCTTTCTCTATAGCGGAGCAGCCAACCGCCCGGACTTAAGTCAGCAGGCGGTCGGCATCAGATGTAGCTAGGGCCGCGGACCGGCAAGGGATGCGCTAGGTCCCAGTGCTGGTCCGCGGCCTGGCGGTTGGGGACCCCTGCCTTAAGGGGTTAATAAATTTCTGCTTCATTATATTTATTTTAGAAAACTTACCATCTCAGCTCTCCATATAGTTGACCAATATGGCCACGCATTACCCTCAACGTATTTATAGGATGCACCCAATACTTGCGGGTTAATCGTCCTCTTTCCTGAAACAAAAAATATAAAATAATCATTTATATGAAAATAAATTTCTATTAAACATATATTCATGGACACAAACAAATTGTATTTTTCTTTCTTTTTTTACCATAAGAACACTACCTGATGGTTTACAAGGGTGAGTTCACACAGCTTAATTGCGAGGAGTACAGTACGGCCCGCAATTACGCCGCGTCTTCGAGTCCTACACCTGTAACGCGGGGGGAACGGCAGCCCGCCGGCCCCATACACAGTCATTACCTGCGGCACGTATTCGGATCAAGTAATTGACATGTCATTTATCTCCCTGCGCATACAATATGATCGTATTGTGCACCCGAAGAGAGGAGGCGTAATCCATAGTTCTCTATGAGAACTATGGATTTCCGTAATGATTCGGCTCACATTTCCTGCGTATTACAGCACTGTATGCCGCAAAATATTCTGCGAAATGCACCCCAATTTAAGCCATGTTCACATGACTTATTTTGGGTCACATTTTGAAATGAATTTCACCGCGTACTTCGCTCAAAACGTGGTGAAATATGTCCAAATAATTACTGTAATCCACTGTTCTCATAGAAAACTATGGATTACGTCTCCTCTCCCCAGGCGAACAATACACTGCCCCGTGTTAGCTCACGAGCTCCGGTGTAATTATGTCCTGTGAACATAGCCTAATATGAGCAAAATGCGTTCCAATCATTACCATAATCCATAGTTCTCAGAGATAACTCTCCCTGATTGTACAATACGATTGTATTGTACGTGCGGGGAGAGAAATGACATGTCATTTTTTCGCAGTACTGCATGTCTATGGGACTGAACATTCAAAAAATACAGAACATATCTTTGTACCTATGCTCATACATCCAACATAAAAATACATAGAAAAATACAGACATACATTGAAATAAACATATATCAAAGTAAACAGACTTTACATAGAAACGAATATATACATATGCAATGTACATTAAGTTTGGGTACTTACCTTCCTCAGGCGACTTCTGCGAAGAATTCTGGTATATAGGATCAACAACATTTTTATTTCGCTTTCATCCAAACGTACCATTACTTAAATGTTTTTCTTTAAATATTATATATATATATATATATATATAATATATTATTACATGTAGAGACTATACAGACACGTACAATAATTTTGTCTGTCTCTATCACATAACAAAATGGAGAATCCTTTGTTTAGTAAATAAAGGGTGGAGTTGGAATTAACCAGCTATATAGCTGTTGCCTAGTCTTGGAATTAACCAATTATATAGCTGTTGCCTAGTCTTGGAATTAACCAATTATATAGCTGTTGCCTAGTCCAGATGAAAACCGCGCCGGAAACGCGCGTCTGAAAACCTCGTCAAAACCTGATCAAAACCTTGTCAAAAACCTCATCTGAAGAAGCGTGTTTAAGGCGAGGTTTTGATGTGGTTTGGACGAGGTTTAGGGCGAGGAAATGCTACGAAAACCTTGTCCAAAAACGCCGTGTGAACATGCCCTAACTCTATGCATTCCAACAGTCACATGACCAGCATTGCGTCACTTCTGGTCTCGTCGCATCCTCCCAATGACGACTTTGGTCTCGGGAGCGCATTTCTTCACTCCTGGATAGAGATGAGCGAGCACTAAAAAATTCTAGTTCGGGCCAAACACCAAAATTTGAGAAATTTGTGCTAAACGCCAAACCCTCTTAAAGTCAATGGGAGATGATGTTCAGGTTAATTTTTATACTAACACAGGTGAGGAGAAACCGCAATTATCTTCCATAAGAGTAAAATGTATACTTGGAACAATTAAGTGAAGACAATTTGGCTCTAAGTCACAGAAAAAGATTCAGAGGCTAAAATACTTCATTCCTTTCAATGGCTAACTGAAAAGATGAGGACTGCGTACCTATACGAGGAGCACTGCTAGCAGCTGCTACGGGGTCTTTTTGACGCATAAGAAGATGCCGATATTGGAAATGACACATGGTAACTGGCAGGAGCCCCCTATCATTTTTTTCACCAGGGCCCAAGAACATGTCATATATGTGGTGGCAGCAAGAACATCCCAAAGGGGAACATGGAGGTTCAACTGGCAGGCCCGTAGTTATAGGGGGGGCAGTGGTAGCCAGGGCTGCCGTCAGTCATCTATTAATCGTTTCAGGACCCCATGCAGCTAAATCAAATGGGGCCTCCACCCATTACTAGTTCCTATTTTTTAACATATCACTGGGCCCCTGTGTCAAAGGAGCTCTTGGGATACCTCAGGATTCAGGACCTGGTAGCAGCTGCTACCATCAGGGGTGCCAAAAGGGAAGTACGGACAGTTCCTGTCATAGGCCCTAATCGAAAAGGGGCCCAAAAATATGTAAAAAAAAAAAATAGGAAGTAGTAATGGGTGGGGGCCCCATTTGATTTGGCTGTATGGGGCGTGAAATGGTTAATAGATGACTTACTGCAGACTGATTGATGACTAATGTTAATAGATGACTGATGAAATGTGTATCTCTCATTGTCAAGAAGATGGGCTACAGTTTACTAGTCAGTGACATTAGCAACCGGGGCAAGCGAGATCCACGCTTGATTCATTTTGATAAATGTCAAATGGTCTACATTCTCAGGGGAAAGACGGATACGTTTGTCAGTTATCACCCCGCCAGCTGTGCTGAATGTGCGTTCCGAGATAATGCTGGCTGCTTGGCAGGATAAAACTCCGATGGCGTGCCAAGCAAGCTCAAGCCATTCATGCATTTTGGACACCCAGAATTTGAATGGGTCCAGATCAAGTCCAAAAACATTGGTGTTGAGCCGCAGGTAGTTATGGACAATGCTCTTAAGGTGGTTTCTGTGTGTCCGAATGCTGCCCTGCCTTGCAGGTGTTGGTGAGGTGGTAAAGACCGCTTTTGCCACACTGCCTGCTGCTTCTGTGGCTACGTGAAATTCTATTGCTGTCACGTTGCTGACGTTGTTCCACCGTGACATGTCTTGAGTTGGTCAATGAGCACGGTCTCAAATTCCTGCATTCTACTGTCAATTTGTGTGGGTGGAAGGAAAGTGCTGACTTTTGATTTGTAAAGTGGATCAAGGAGGGTGGCCACCCAGATCTTCCTCCTCTTCTTCCTCCTCCTGAAATCTGTGCCAACCTCTTACCACCGAAGGGTAATCGATATTGGTGGTGTCCATCTCTGCCTCATCATCCTCCTCCACTTCCTCATACTGACCATCAGCAGAGGCCTGGCTAGCGTCATGCCCTCTACTCTGAGAGCTGAAATGCCATTCTGCACCCACCCTGGACCTCGAACCACCGCCTAAAGAAGACCGATACAATTGGGAAACAGTCGGGCATTCTACATCCGACGGCGAGTAAGGTTCTGTGTCCACCTCATTCTTCTCCATCACTGTCAGGACCTGCTGCTGCAGAAAGTCTAACACCTGTTCTAGTAAAAATATGACCACAGTGGTCATGCAGACAACGCCATCGTCCTGACTGACCATTTTGGTTGTGTCTTCAAAACTGTCAAGGATGTTGCAGAGATCCTTCATCTGCCTCCACTCTCTATGGCTCTGCCACAATCGCTGGAGCATGTGGAGGGTGGAATTCCAGCGTGTTGCCATGTCAAAAATGAGACGGTTGACTGGGAGGCCCAGATCACGCTGCAACGCTGCCAGTCGTGCTGAAGCAGGGTGAGAACGTCAAAAGTGTGAGCTAAGACCTCGAGCCTTTCTCAGCAGACAGTTAAGACCCAGTTAGCACTTGAGAAATTTCTGCAAAACCAGGTTCAGGACGTGTGTCAGGCAAGGGATGTATGTAAGTCTACTGATCATAAGGGCGGAAAGGAGATTTCTCCCATTGCCACACACCACATTGCCTGACGCCAGGTTCTTAGCACCCAGCCACTGGTCCATCTGAGTGCACAGAGCCGTCCACAGCTCTTGACCTGTGTGTTGACAGTCTCCAAGACACATTAATTTCAGAACGGCCTGGTTTCTCTTGGCATGTGATGCTACCTGTCGAGGTTGGGGATCTGGACTCTGCTCCATTCCAGCAGTGTGGAAGAGTGTCCGCCCAGACCCATCACCAGAGGCACTGTCATCTACCCAACTCACCCAGTGAGCAGTCAGTGAGATGTAATGCCCTTGGCCATGCTTACTAGTCCATTTGTCTGTAGTGAGATGGACTTTGGTGGACACAGATGCAACAACACACTGGAAATCTTTTCTGCAAAGTGGCGGGCCAGGGCAGGGACAGCTTTTCTGGCAAAGAAATGCCTACTTGGCATCTGATATTGGGGGCATGCCAGGGCCATGACGTGACAGAACCCATCTGTGTCCACCAGGCGGAAAGGCAACATTTCCAAGGCCAACAGCCTGGCAATGCCAACATTCAGGCTTTTGGCTCTGGGATGGCTGGGGTGAAAGCGTTTCTTATGCTCCCACACCTGGTACACAGAAGGCTTGCTGGTGGACTCGCTGGTGTATGGAGTGCAGGTCAGACTGGTGGAAGGGGAAAGTGTAGACTGTGTTGTTGGTGGTGGGAATCGACCGACAGTGTTTGGGACTGGGGATGGTGCCTGCCGATGCTGTTCTGGCACATTGGCAGCAGAGGACCGCTTGGGCTTGGAAGTGGTGGAGGCAGAAGATGTCACGGTGGTTGGAAGACCAAGATCTGTGTGGCCTTTTTTCTCCAAGTAATTCTTCCACAGCAATTCATGCTTTACATGCATGTGCCTGTTCATGCTTGTGGTGGTTAAATTCTTTAGATTCTTTCCTATATTGACACGTTGAAAGCAAAGCTGGCATATGATGTAGGTCAGCGAATCTGAGTCTTGATCAAAAAAGGTCTAGGCTTAAAGGTCCCGTGACCTCTTTGACGGTGAAAATCTAGTAACATTGTTCCCGCTGCCACAACTGACCATGGCTGGCGGATTAATGTCAGCGGACTTGTGCTACTGCCCTCTCCCTTTCTGCGGCCGGACCCGCGCTGACACTACCCCATCATCCTCCTCCTCCACTGATGATGCACTCGCCTGCTGCAGCTCAAAAGACCACACTGGATCCGCAATGTCATCATCATCACGGGTGACTTCCTCTTCCTGACAGTCTACATCTTCAAGCTGCTGGCTAGAAGCCACAGGCACTGAGAGGCATTTCTGACCCTGGGGTTTTCTGCCGATGGACCGGCTTCCTTCTCCTCCTCTGAAGGCATCACCGATTGGGCGTCAGAGCAGACAAAAATCATCCTCTTTTGCCTCTTGATATTTTGAAATGCCTTCTGACCCCAACCGCATTGTGTTATCAAAGAGCTCTTCGGAATATGGACTATCTAGAGCATTCTGTTTATTGGGTAACATTTGGCCTTCAGGTTGGACTGATGATGACGATGACATTTGTGCCCTTGACTGAGAGGAGGTGAAACTGCTGGATGGAACGGATTGGCGCTGCTCTTCAAAAATGAGACACACAGTGAACTAACCAAGCGATGACAGGCCTGATGGTCCTGCGACTGACGATGTGCTTGCTTGTGTGTTGTCTGGAGCACTGGAAGGAGCGCCTTGTCTCATGCCTCTAGTTCCACGTCCTACGCCCCTCCTTGCTTGCTTACCACCTCTAGTTCGCTCCATGTTCAAAAATATGAATACTAAAAAGGTCAAGATTTGTTCACAGTCTCTTATTTAAGATCTGTACTCCAAAGACAGCAAATCAACAGTGTTCTAAATGCCTATACTTCGCATCGGGCAAATAGGATTATAAACAGAATTTTTTCTATGGAATAACTATTTATGTGTAAGATTCCCTAATATAGCTGTCCGCTCCAAGTAATCTAACTAGCAGCTTCTCCTGTGTAATATCGCTAAAATGCTAGCAAACAAGCACACGCAGAGGCAGCAGTGTGTTCACTACAGAGAGTAAGGTGGAAATGGCGTTCAACAGGAAATACAGTGACATACACATAAGACAGTCATGTGATTTTAGCAGCCAATGAGATCCCTACACCCTCAGTTGTGATATTTTGACCTCTGCTCTGCACTGAGTGGCTGGCCGCCAAAACTAAAGGAAGCAGTTGAAAATTGCGCTGAACGCCTGTGCCGACCCCGAATTTTACCAAACTTGCCGCAAAAAATTTGGTTCGGCTCGGGTTGGAAAAAAACTTAAAATTCATGCCAAACTAACCTTTTTCCAAATGGTTCAGCTCAACACTACTCCTGGACACCAGCACACTCTCCGGCTCTACATGCATCACCTCCCAGATCTAGGTAAGTGCTCCATGATCACCTCACACCTGGCATTGTTATTATGTCCTACAGTTCTCATTTTTTACTCCTTGGATCGGGTTACTTCTTCTCTGACCCCAGATTTTCAATCCACCTCTATCTTATACCCTCCACTTCTTTCTTCTTTTATTTTATTTTCACCACTTTTTTGGTTTATGGCACCACTCTCCCTCTATCCATCCCCTCTTTGCTGAGGGCTGCTACTTACGCCCTTTCTGTCTCTTTAGCTGTATGCTTCTCTGGTTATGTTGGATACCTATTGTACACTGTCTATCTCAGTTCCACATCCATTACATAAATATATTTCTTTTTTGTACAGCTTCATATGACACTATTCCTCTTTACACCTGGCTCCTGTCCCTATATACTCAGACTTTACATTACTCTATACCCGTATTCTATACCTATGCATTACCTCATATCATAGGATTGCTCACCCTTCTACTCCCTCTTTTCTTTGCCTCTGGATGTGCTGATTATACCTCCTACTATTACTATGCTACTTTTTGTTTGCATTACCTACTCTCTCCTATCTTTTTTCTCTCTACTTTTCCCTCCTTGCTTAGAATTCTGTCCTTTTGTCATTTCTTCAATCTTGTTGCGTTTGACCATCTCTCCTTTTATGGTATATGCACTGTATCGGTATACTTATTTTATCTTGTGTCCCCTACGATAGGTCCTTAGTGATTAAGGCCTGATAGGCCAAAATGTCTGACCATGGGAATACCTCACTAAAATATCTTCCTACCATTATCTCGTTTGGAGAGTAACTCATTTTTTTCTGTGTTTAATGCTCAAATAAACACTCCAAAGGATCTGAAGGTGTGCCGTGGATTTTCTTCTTATGCTACAAAACCAGAATCACAAAGCCAATATTATCAATAATTCCAGTAAAACTAAATACCGCAACACCATGACCATATATCACCACCATACAGTGACTGATTAATACTGTCACACCATGACCACATATCACTAACACATAGTGACTAAATAATAACACCATTCTCTTACTGAATTAAAACGATTACACCATGACCAATATAATTGCAATACAGTGACCATACGGTGGTAGATACTATTTGTATGCAGATGCTCTGCACAAATACAAGTGATTACAGTAAATTTACATCCATTAACTTACAGGAGACGTGTGGGATAGTGGACCAGCCTTACCGTGGTCACTAAGGAAAATCATATTTGTGATTTATAATTAAAAACAACTTTTACCCATATTATTGTGAGTTTGGGAACTACCCTAAATCATTTAGCAATAACTCAAATATTTACAACTACCAACCACAAAGAAGAGTTACCTAGCTTAGAGTGTTCCTGAAACTTAACCTTTAATAAAATATATTAAAGTAGACTAAAAAATCCCTTATGCTAACTATTGAAAAACCTACCTATCAAAAAATGGAGCACCCGCCCCAACAAGGGCGAACCCACCAGGAACCTATATATAGACACTACTCTAAATACTCTAACTCTAAGTGTATAATGGTCAGACAAACCTAGATAATAGCAATGAATGTCTATATATATAGCTATAGTAAAGTGTCAAAAGACACAGTCAAAAATATACAAATATCCCACTAAGAAAAAGATTGTCACATGAATTTGTCCCAATATTCATGTCCTACGCGTTTCTCCCTATATATTTCCTGGGGTTGATCAGGGACTTATCAAAAGACTCAATACTATCTATTTCATATATTGCCAAATAAATAAACAAAATATTAGCTATATATAGACATAATAGGTTACATATAGTAGGTTATGATACACACTGACCACAACATTTAAATGTTAGTCACATGGTCAACATCGTAGGCAATATTCAAAACTATATCACCAAACAACAGATATTCATTCAAGATTACGATGAATGATGTACTCACGGTTCCATGAATCTATAAACACTACTGGTACAAGATTCTAGTACTAGTCAGAGGAACTTACCAACATAGGTACTGCTGATAGCCTACTATCTTCTTCTCCTCATTATAGTCCAGCATTAAGACTACCATGAGGAGAAGACAGGTTCCACTCAGAACATGGTTCGCCATGGTCGACCAAATAATTGAGTGCACATGCTCAATGTCATATCCAGAGATTGTCATTTTAAAATAGACTTATGCATGCTGCCAGCATTGCTGCAGAGGTGCGGAGGTCAGCCTGTCAGTGCTCGGACCATATGCCGCACACTGTAGAAAATTGGTCTGCATTGCTGTCATCCCAGAAGGAAGCCTCTTCTAAAGATGGTGCACAAGAAAGCCCAAAGTCTGCTGAAGACAAGCAGACTAAGGACATGTATTACTGGAACCATATCCTGTGGTCTCATCAGACCACAGGATATGCTTATTTGGTTATGATGGTGTCAAGCGTGTATGGCGTCAACCTGGTGAGGAGTCTTGTCTACAATTAAACATGGTGGTGGGAGTGTCATGGTTTGGGGCTGCATGGGTGCCGCTGGCTGTGGAGAGCTACAGTTCATTAAGGGAACCATGAATGTCAACATGTACTGTGACATACTGAAGCAGAGCATGATCACTCCCCTTTGGAAACTGGGCCAGAGGGCAGTATTCCAATATGATAAAGATTCCAAAGACACCTTCAAGACAACCACTATCTTACAAAAGAAAATGAAGAGAATTCCAGTGGCAACCTGTGAAACTCTAGGGAACTCCAAGAGAGTGAAGGCAGTGCTGGAAAAATGGGGGCCAAATATTGACACTTTGGGCAAACTTTGACCATTTTCACTTAGCGGTGTACTCACTTTTATTGCCAGCGGTTTAGCCATTGATGTGTGTTGAGTTATTTTGAGGGAACAACAACTTTACACTGTTATACAAGCTGTACACTGACCACTTTACATTGTATTTAAGTGTCATATCTCCAGAGTGTTCCCAAGAAAAGATATAATACAATATTTACAAAAATGTGATAGGTGTACTCACTTCTGTGAGATACTGTATATACATACACACACATACATACACATTTAAAATAAACCTTGATAAGTTTCCAAATGTTTTCTCAAAAATTAAAAAGGTATATTATATATTAACATCAGACATTGGTAATGGCAATTGATGATAATTTATTTCAACGCTTATGAACTAAGCCATTAAGGCGTTAGTGAACTACATGTAGATCTTGATCTATTAGTTGCCTGTATCAATCCTCCTGCTTCAAAACTACCCAGTACTCTAAGGCTATGTTCACGCAGCTTAAACTGGGACATATCTCACCCCATATTTCACACCATACTGCGCTAAATATGGGACGAGATACGTCCCAGTCATTGCGGTGATCCACACTTCTCTTAGAGAGTGACATGTCAATTATTCGCGCCGCTAGTAGTTAATGTCTATGGGGCCGGCGGGCTGCACACGGCGTAATTGCGGGCGAAACATGTCCTGCAATTATTGCCGTGTGAACACAGCCTTATACTTAAACCCTTGATAAGAATGAGAGAATCATGAAAGAGTCATTAAAGGACAGAAAGATGAATACATATTTGTGTGGTGAAGAGCATGCCAATGTATATTTTTACTACATTTAATCAAATCAATTGTAATATGTGGGTATTTCACTATGGTGATGTGTGGAATGATGAAAAAATAAAACAAGTTTTTGTCCTTAAAATTCTTTTCAAACAGTAATGCATTTTTTAATAAAAATTGATTGTAAGTTACATTGCAGGCAATGGTTTGCAAGTAGCAGGAATGGACAGTTTCTCCTGCTAGCTGAAGCTGCTGTCACTGGAAGTTAACAAGTGAAATATTTGCTTTTCTCTTTCTATAAGCTGCTACACAATCACACTGACACATCAGCATAGGTGATTATCTTCAATGTGCAGGTAAGATGTGTGCATGGATTAGTGTACAAACGATAATATTTTAACGATTACATTTCTCATCTAAAATATGCGATCCTCCATTAGTTAATCACCCCAACAATCATTTCAGTATGGTTCCATGATCCAGCTAAAATGCAGTGAGTAGCCAAATGATATCACAGCTGGTAAATAAAATTGCAAATATGTCATTTCTAAAGTAGTTCTAAAGACTTTACTACTAAAACATAAAATAGTTAGGGAAAGTTCACACAGCGTATTGCGATGCGCACAAGTACGTGGCCAGCGCATATTTCTAAAGCGCTCCAGCCCAGCCCCCATTAATTTTCCCTAGCACTTAATGTCACTTCTTTCGCCCAAGGAGAGATATGATTTACCATAGTTGCAGGGCGTACTTTGGGCGTATTGCAGCGCACTTACATGAATTACATGTCGAAATATGCACCGCAAATACATCGTGTGAACATACCCTAAAGAAAACATTCTTTTGTGTCTGGTGTGTTCCAAATTTAGACAAATATGAGCATCTGATCTATTTTGACAAGAGCCAAACTGATGACTAGACGACTGGGTCAGAGCACAGCAAGTTGTTCTAGAAATGCAGTGGTGAGTACCAAAAGTGCTGCAAGGAAGAGAAACCGATAAACTAGCAACAAGGTCATAGGCTAATCCCACAGAGCTACTGTAGCACAGTGGATCATAGGTTCCTGCTGATCCTTGTCCACCACTCAAAGTGCTTATAAGGGTCATCATATCATCAGAATTGGCCCATGCAGCAATGGAACAAGTTGGCATAGTCTCATTTTTTTTACATAGTGTGGACTGGTAGGTGTACGTGTGTTGCTTTCTTGCGGAAGAAATGGCACCAGGGTGCACTATGAGAAGAAGGCACCCTGGTGCCAGACCTGGGCATTGTACCAGACCTGGGCATTGTACGCTACATAGGCGGATGCGGCCCGAGGCGTACAATGTCCAAGTCTACTAATAGTAGCGCTGACGGCCCGTCGCCGCCGGGTAGCGTTGAGAGGCCGCGGCGGGCCGTCAACGCTACTATTAGTATCCCCAGTATTGGTGAATTGGGCAGTGGCGCAATGCTCAGCGCGCTGCTGCCTCCCCTCGGCGCACAATGTAATTACTCTGTGCGGCCGAGGAGCGTCCCGGCGCTGGCGGCGTGATGACATCATGCCGCCAGCCTCAGGAGAGGAACGCGCTTGGCCAGGAAGCAGGTAGGGTAAATATTAGTTTTGTTATTTTTAATTTTGGTCATAAATCTATATACCTGCCTGAGGGGATCTATAACTACCTACATACCTGCCTTTGGGGACCTGTAACTATATACCAGCCTGTGGGGAGCTATACTTATCTATATACCTGCCTGTGGGGACCTATGACTATATACCTGCCTGTGGGGAGCTATATCTATCTATATACCTGCCTGTGGGGAGCTATATCTATCTATATACCTGCGGGGAGTTATATCTATCTATATACCTGCCTGTGGGGAGCTATGTCTATCTACATACCTGCCTGTGGGGAGCTATATCTATATATATACCTGCCTGTGGGGAGCTATATCTATCTATATACCTGCTTGGGGGGACCTATAACTATATACCTGCCTGTTGGGAGCTAAATCTATCTATATACCTCCCTGTGGGGACCTATAACTACTATATACCTGCCTGTGGGTACCTATAACTATCTATACACCTGCCTGTGAGGACCTATATCTATATACCTGCCTGTGGGGACCTATAACTATATACCTGCCTGTGAGGACCTATATCTATATACCTGACTGAGGGGAGCTGTATATACCTGCCTGAATGAGGGGACACATATCTATATACCTACCTTACTGAGGGTAGCTGTATATACCTGCCTTAATGGGGGATGTATCTATATTACCTACCTTTCACAAAAATAAACCCCAAAAACGAGTTTTTTTCCCCGTTCACCCTATTTATTTATTTTTTTTAGTCTGCCCCTCTAAAACCATCCCATTTTCTCATGCGGCCCCATGGGAAAATTAATTGCCCAGCCCTGCTCTAGACAATGCCCTTCTGGAAAACCTCCTCGCCTTCCCAGAGCCATAACTTTTTTATTTTTCCACTTACATAGACATATGAGGGCTTTTATTTTGCGGGACAAGATGTACTTTATAATGCTGTTATTCATAATTCCATAGAATGTACTGGGAAACAGCAAAAAATAGGGCAAAATTATGTATTCTACATGTTGATACGCATCTGGCAATACCAAACATGTAGGGTTTCCGTTATGTTTTGATGCCATAAAAAAATTCCAAACATGTTCAATTTTCGAAATTTGCGCCGCAGCGCCATTTTCTGTGACCAATAACTTTTTTGTACCTATGGACTTGAGTGAGAATACAATTTTGGCATTTGGAATTTTTGTCTTCTACGGTGTTCAGCCTATGGGATAAATGATGTTATATTTTAGTAGATCAGACTTTTTCAGATTTGGCGATACCAAATATGAGTAACTTTTTTATTGTTTTATTTGTAAAATGGCAAAAGGGGGATGATTTGAACCTTTAATTTTTTTTACATTTTAAAACATTTTTTTTTTTACTTTCAATTTGAGTCACCCTAGGGTACTTCACCACTAGGGGGCACAATAATTTATACCAGCCTAATGCATTGTATGGACAATGCATCATGGTATACTAATTTGGCGGTCTCTCCACTTCCTGCCTGGGGCCCGGAAGTGGGGAAATCGAAAACATGGCAGCAATGAAAGCCTTCACAAGGCTTCTAGTTGCTATGTTCACCGATCAGGACACAGCGATCTCTCCGCTGATGTCCCGATCGCAGTGCGTAATGGTGTGCGGCACCATTTCTCATTCATTTAGACGCCGCAATTAGCAGCTAACACCCGGCGGCATTATGACGTACTTATACATCCAATGTCAGTAAGGGATTAATTTACTTTGACACCTCCTACCTCTGTAAAAATTGTTGCAAGACTCTTGCTTTGGAAACAAACTGTTACTAATAACCTTTCTTCTTAGAACAAACATTTGATTATTGCTGGGACTGAAGGAACCTCTATATGTTTGACCTTTTCATGACCATGGAATGATAAAAGGAGGCTATTCCCATTCAGTTGTGTCCCAAAGAATAAATTGGACACTGGAAAAACCGTCTGTGGTCATCCCTGGGGACATAGAAGGAATCCCAGGGCTGTCTGTTCACCTAGGCCTCGGTTCACATTATGTTTCAGGGCTTGGCATTCTTATTCTGACGTTTACTATAGTGGAGCCATAACAGACCAAAAGGCAAACCTAGTCTCTTCTCTACTCTGTTTGCTGCAGTATATGTTCCAATACCTTTTTAAGATACCTGACATATAGCAAAGTCAGAGGAGACTATAGGCCACACTTTTGTGGCTGGCACAATCATTGACTGCAGCGGTAATGTCCCTGTTTGGAAGTGACAGCATGTCAACAGAAGACCTGGTAGACACAGTTCTGGAACTGGAGGAAGATGAGTATACGTTTTTTTTTATTTTAATGGGGGCTCGCAGGCTGCTCATTTCATTCGATTGTCCATCATCTCGTTTTATAGCCTATCAGGGGTGTAGCTGAGGGATCATTGGCCCAGGTGCAAAAAGTCAGCTTGAGCCCCCAACTCCACTTTTCCCTTCTTCCCGCATTTACAGCAAAATTAAAATTTCTCTCTATTTACAATGTCTATGGAAGAGTCCTGACCAACTCAGTTCAGGACGGAGAGGTTTCAGGGCTCATTTAGGAGATAAGTGCGGGTCCCAGAGGTGGGACCCAAACCTATCAGACATAGCGATCTGCCATCATGTCTGTAGTGAAAAAAAAAACATTTTTTTAACAGCAAAAGTGGCGCTAAAATATGTTTTGTAATTGTGTCACATTTATATATAGGTGATATAAAGTTTACGTCATAAAGGTCAGGGCTAAATGTTGCAGTTTGGGCTGTCAATATTTATTTTATTAATATTTTATTTTGTGTGTATATTTTGTAACTTGTTTTACATATCGTGCCCCCATAAGGTCAGAAAAAAACCATTGGAGGGCATTTATATTTCACTTTTTGGGGGCAATTTCCTATGTAACTGGGGCTGGTATACTCCAGTTACAGGGAAAATGCATCCCCTGAACAGCTGATCTGGGTCTGATAAGACCAAGCAGCTGAGGTAGTCACCGAGTCCCAGCACTCGTGTGACCACTGGCACCAGGATCAGGAAGCTGACCTGGGCTTCCTGCCTGTGTACACAGTGCTCATTGAATGCTGTATATATAGTGACTGAAAAGCCACAGATGGTAATAAACCGTCTCTGCCTCCTCAATGGAGAGTCCAGCTATTGCTGACAGCCGGCTCTCCACCAAGACAACTGCACAACTAGAGTATGTTCACATGGCGTCTTTCAACGTGTATTTACACCTGTGAATAAGCAATTAAAATTTTCTCCAAATCAGACTCCAAATACGCACCATAAAACAATTTCATTTGCGCATATTTTGACCTATTACCACCCTATGTAATTATATTTGAAATTACCTAGCACCCTATCATATGATAGATAAAGCTACACCCCTAGTTGTCAAACAAACCTATGAATAAGATTTTATTATTTAAATCAACCTGTTAGCACCTTTTAGCATCATAGATGCTCCTCAAACAAAGGATTTAAAAAAAAAAAAAAAGAGATAATAATTGGATAATTTTGATCAGGTGGCTATAGTAAGCTACACACATTAACAGTATAAAAGTTCTAAATGGCATCTTTTGCACAGGAATCCAGACACCCATTCCAGCACCAATGCTGGCACCAGTTCTGGCACCAATGTTCCAAGCACCAATCTTGGAACAAGAAGAGGAATTACTTTGAAAGACAACGAACTATGTGAATTGCTTGAGGTCTGCTACAACAAACTACTGCGTAAGGAAAGGAGGGTAAGTATCTATCTATTAAATTTCAAATTATTTTGATCTAGATTTTAATCTAGATTTTTTAGCGTATTGCAGCATATGCTGTACATGCCACAATACGCTGGGTGTTTTAGAAATATGCGCTGGTCAGCGCGTACTTATACAGCGCGGGGAGGCGGCCGCATTAACTGTCACGGCGCATAAGCACCGCGAAGAAGTGACATGTCACTTCTCTCGCCCGACGTACAATACGCGTGTGTTGTACGGTGGGGGAGACGGAATACGCGCCAAAATGCGTCCCGCAATTACGGCGTGTGAACATACCCAAAACTTATTTGGCTATAGTTTGTTGCAGGGTGTGTTCACTCAGCGTTTTGCAGAGCGTACCTGTGCATGCCACAAGACGCAGTGTGTTTAGAGGTACGTGCTGACCTGTACTTGGTGCAGGTATTGTGTAATCATAGATGTTTATTTTTTTAAATATAGTTATAATGATGTAATATTACTTAAAAGATAGTATGATTAAAAAACTGTATTTCAACATACTCTAACTTTTTATATTTTGTTTTTAGGAAAAAATTAAAAGAAGAAGACCGAGGCAGTAGTGGTATTCCATAAACCTCCTCCGAATACGCAATTAAAATTTTCTCCAAATCAGACTCCAAATACGCACCGTAAAACAATTTCATTTGCGCATATTTTGACCTATTACCACCCTATGTAATTATGTTTTAAATTACCTAGCACCCTATCATATGATAGATAAAGCTACGAATCAGCAGGGTCATATTGGCCAACTTTATTTGCAGCTTAGAAGGTATGCAAATTACAGTGATTGTAAGTTGTGCAAGTTCTCCCACTTAAAAAGATGAGAGAGGCCTGTAATTGACGTCATAGGTAGACCTCAACTATGAGAGACAAAATGAGAAAACAAATCCAGAAAATCACATTGTCTGATTTGGAAATAATTTATTTGCAAATTCTGGTGGAAAATAAGTATTTAGTCAATAACAAAAGTTCATCTCAATACTTTGTTATATATCCTTTGATGGCAATGACAGAGGTCAAACGTTTTCTGTAAGTCTTGTGGGGGGTTAGCTCCGTCACAGTAACCACAGACTCCGGATATGTCAAATGAAATGGGGTTTTTTTGAAAAAAAGTCCAAATGGAACAGAAAACAGCTATCTTCAGCAGAGTGCAAAACAGAACATAAAACGTAACCTTGCTTCAGGCATTAAACGGATAACAGAAACAGGTTCAGCTCACCATCCAGACTTAGCAGCACCTCAGAAGGGTACATTCAGCTTCTCTGACAGAGACTTCACACAGTAAAGCTTTCCTCTACAACTACAGGCTTGGAGTGGCATTCCAAACCCAGCACACCTGACTTCCTGGCTTTATAGGCAAAGGAAATCCTGGAGTGGATATGTGGAAGCAGTCATCCCACCCAGCTCTAAGACTGCTCCAGTAAAAGCCGGACCTGGAATACCACTGCTTAAAGCAGTGATGCAAAAAATACACAAGATGTCTTCAACCTAAGGTTGCAGACCTATTTTCTCGGCTTTACTTCACCGCAGCCCTAAGGTACGGTGACACATACTGGCAGTCGATGACAAGGCCTTGTGCTTTGTCATATACTCCCTCACCTCTCTGCCCAAAGCCGAGGGGCTGGGCACTTTCGCTCATCAGACAGTATACCCGCGAGAGAGAATCTGCATTACCAGTGCATCTGCAATTTACCAGGCTTATGTTCCACCTTAATAGAAAAATCTTGCAATGCCAGAAACCAGCGTGTTATCCTGGTGAAGTTCCCTTTCTTTAGCCTCATTTATTTTAAGGATGCATGGTCCTGCAGGCCAAAGGGCATCCTGGTGTAATGGTAGCATCCTTCAGAGGTGGAGAAGGCAGTCTTCTCCTTGGCTTCCTTTGACAGGGGAATTTGCCAGTACCCCTTGGTGAGGTCTAACGTGGTGATACACTAGGCCGGCCCTAGTCTCTCAATAAGTTCGTCTACCCGTGGCTTCGGGTAGGCGTCCACCTTAGAGACCTGGTAGAGCTTCATATAATCATTGCAGAAGCGCCATTCCCCACTGGGTTTTGGCACCAAAACTATTGGGCTTGACCACCCACTCTTAGATTCTTCAACAACCCCTAGTTTTAGCATCTGTTCCACCTCTTGGGAAACCACCTGTCTACGGGCCTCAGGGATTCTATATGGTTTTACATTGACCCTCACATGAGGTTCCGTGACAATCTCATGTTCAATCACGGTGGTGAGACCAGGTAGTTCAGAGAACATAGCCTTGTTTTGATCTAAAAGCTCCCTGCACTGCTGCTTCTGTGAGGGGGAGAGGGTGTCGGCAATGGTGACATTTTGGAACCCCACTGCTGACTAGGTAAGCATACGCGGGGTAACCATCGAGTCCCTGTCTTTCCAGGGCTTGATAAGGTTCACATGATACACCTGGATAGGCTTCCTTTTGCCTGATTGGTGTATCTTGTAGTTAACTTCATTAACTTTCTCAAGGACCTCGAATGGTCCCTGCCACTTCACTAGGAATTTATTTTCCACAGTGGGGTCCAGGACGAGTACCCGATCACTCAGGTGGAATTGTCTAATCCTGGCCCTCCTATTGTAAACCCCACTTTGGGCTTCTTGAGCCTGGAGAAGATGCTCCTTAACTATGGGCATGACATTGGTGATCCTCTCCTGCATTTGGGCAACATGCTCAATGACACTTTTGTATGGCGTAGCCTCGCTTCCTTTAGTAGAAAAGGTTTATAGATTTAGGCGATTTTCTTCGCTACTAATGTGCGCAAAAAATCATACATATCGTGGGACAAAGACAAATTGTGTGTACAGAGCGGCGGTGTTTAAAGTGTTAAAGAGACTTTTGCTGGAGGCCCAGTAGAGACAGAGGTGGCTACAGTGGAAATGCAGTGAGTAGCCTCCAAAATGGGCCCGAGGTGAGGCTGTACCAGGAGGTGCCGGTGGTTAGGGAATTGTGCAGACCAGTGGATAGCAGGTTGTGAGAGCCCTGGTGAAGAGACTAGGACAGATGGAATAGCCTGTAGTCATCTTCGAGCAACCAGACTTGAAAGAAACCCCTGTGGCATCAAAATCCCTAACCTCTGTTTAGGGGCTTCAGTGTAACATCTTGTTAAGTATATTACATACATTTGATCAATTACAACAAATGTCTTACTTAGAAGTTGTTCAGTGTAACATTTTGTAAAGTTTATTATATACATTTGTTCAATTGCAACAATTCTCTCTTATCAGAAGTTCCTCTCACAAGCATTGATTTTTTATTTGGCTCAGCAGGCTATTAGCCTTATATAAAAGGTTTTATACAAAAAAACAATAAATAAAGCGTTCTGCAATAAATAAGAACATTTCAGAGCTAGTTTGTGGCTTTCTAGTTTTGCTAGCTTATTAAAAGGCAGTTAAATAATAATATGGCTATTGGTTTGAAGCAAAACAAAAAAACTCCATCTCTTTCACCAACAAAGGGAATACTGAAACCCTTCAAACATAATGACTTTCCATCTCAGTCTGACTTAAGAAGGCAAAAATGCGGCTATTAAAAACTCTGCTTTTGTTAATAGGCCTTGTAAAAGATTTCTACTGTGCAGACAGCTAAGTGTGAACTCTCACCTCTTAGGCCGTGTTCCCCACGGCTTTTCCCCACGGAAATTTTTGAGCCGTAAATTTAGCCACAAATCCGTCGTGAATAAGGGGGGACGGGGGCGGCCGGAGGCGGCGGGGCGCCGCTCCCCGGCCCATAGACAATGCATTATCTACGGCGCGTACGCGCCGTAAATAAAAGTGCATTCACTTCTCCCCCCGCGGCGGATTCGCCGAGCGGGGAGGGGCGACGGAATCCACTGTTCTCTATGAAGCGTGGATTCCCGTAATAAATCCGACGATTGGCGCCGTACTGCGCGAAAAACCCGGGCGCGGAGTACCCCCCAAAATCCTGGGGCAAAATAACCGTGGGGAACGAGGCCCCTTTACGTGTGTAAATAACCTGCAAAAAAAGGGAAAATTTTAAAAAATTGGAAAAATAATTAGGAAAACTTTTCAAAAATTTCAGATTTGTTACTTTAGATTTCAATAATAAAGGGAAATAGATCCCAAAATCTTTTTTTATTCAGCTTCTAGAACAAAAACAAGAGCAAAATTATTAAGCTGACAAAAAAATGAAAAAACGGGAAAAAAAGAATTGCATGCATGTTTTTATTTTTCCCTTTTAAAATGACAAATTTAATAATATGACAGATACTTCACAGTTAGCCATATTTGTTAGAACCATTTTAGTGACTGAAGTTAAAGAAAAGTTTTTGAATTTTTTCCCTTTTAAAAAAGTGAAAAAAAGAAAAAGGGAAATTTTTTTAAAAGGGAAAGGGCATTTTAATTTCTTAAAATACTCCAATAAATAAACTTACAAGAAGTATACCAGCTGGAGCCCCTGTTTTCATGGTGCCTCAAAGGGTTTCTCAGCCTTTTTTTTAAAAGGAAAATTTTTTATTAACCCCCCCCAACATTAGACGTCCCCCAACGTTCTAATGCAAATTTTTCCCCGAAAAGGGAAATTATGGGTTTTGTCCGGGCGATCGTGTAGGCTTACAAGCGAAAAACCCGGGCACGATCGCGAAAAAGGGGACCAACTTAATTTTAACCTTTGGGCCCAGCTGCATAAACCTTTTCCCGGAGTGGCTCCATCCAGGGGTTTTTTTCCCCCTTACCCGGGACGATCAAATTGTGCGGGAAACCCTGCCCCCTACCAGACACCCAGGACTTAAAAATTTTTCCCGGACGTCTAAAACGTCCCCATCCCCGGAAAATGCATTGGGTCAGGGTGATTGACAGTCGCCATGGAGCCAGCCCCCACAGCAGAAAAGCTGTTGTATGAGAGATTTGAAGATCTGCATCCCAATTTCCCCCCTTGGGGAAAATTGAAACAGGAAAAAAAATTTTTTAAAAAGGAGTGAGAAAGGTAAAAAAAAAAACCCAAAAAAAATAAAAAAAAATACGTTACACCCCCCTTTTCCCGTTTCCCAAACCCCAAAAAACCAAAAAAGTTTCAAAAAAAAAAAAAAAAACAAAAAATTTTGGTATCGCTGGGGTGGGGAACGACCCCCCTTATAAACCCTGCCCACATTTTTTTTTACCCGTAGTGAAGCTGAAAAAAAAAAAAAAAAATCAAAAAATTTGCGTTTTTCTTTTCATTCCGCATGTTTTAAAAAAACATTAAAAACACTGTAAAAAACGCCAAACGTCCCAAAAATTTAAACTTTGGGTTCATTCCGAAAAAAAAAAAATTTAAAAACACACTCTGTAAGGGAAAAAAAAAAAATTAGGGTTTTAAAAGAAGAAGAATGTATAAATTTTTTTACACAAAAAAAACTTTTTTTTTTTTAAAGCGTTTAAAATAAAAAAAACTATATAAATTGGGTATTGCAGAAATTTTCCCTTCCCCGACCCCCCGGGAATAAAACAAACTTGTCCGGATACTGAAAAAAATGAGCTCTGTTCCCCCAAATTAAAAAACACGATGGGATTGCAGTATTTTTTTCACCCTCCCCTTAAAAAAAAGGGTTTTTTAAAAAACTGATAAAAAACCCTTTGGGCCCCCCAAAAAAATTTTAATACCAATAAAACATCAACTCCCCCCGAAAAAATAAAAAAAAAAAGCCTCGAAACAGCTCCGTACACAAAAAAAATTAAAAATTTAAATTGGCTCCAAAATATGGCGATGCAAAAACTTTTTTTTCCCTTTTTGAAAAAAAGTGTTTTTATTGTGTAAAAAAAGGTAAAACCCATAAAAAAAATAAAAATTTGGTTTATTGCTGAAATCTTATTGACCTGTGAGTAACGCTAGAAATTTTAATTTTTTACCGCACGTTCCGCTGTAAAAAAATAAAAAAAAAAACACTCCCCGGATTGTTTGTTTTTTGTTAAAAAACCCGCCTACAAAAAACCTTAAAAAAAAGTGATAAAAGGGGCATCATATGCACCCAAAAATGGTCCCAAAAAAAAACGTCAACTAACCCCACAAAAAACAAGCCCATAAACAGCCCCGAATACAAAAAAATTAAAAAAGGGTTAGGCTGTTTTTTTTTTAAAAAACAAAAAACAAAATTTTTTTATAGACTTTTTGCTATTGGTAAAAGAAAATAAAACTTAAAAAACTATAAAAAATGAAAATAATTGTACCCGACCCGCATAAAAAAGTTACCCGGGTTTTTACACTGAAAGGGCGAACACGGGAAAAACTGAACCCAAAAAATTTAAAACCGAGGAACTGCATTTTCCCCCCATTTTCATGGCCCAATGGTAAAAAAAAACTATGGAACCCTGTGGGGGCCCAAAAATGCACAATACACCCAGATGGGGATCCTTGGGGGGTTTTTGACCCCAAAAAGGGGGCCCGATTTTGGGAAAGGATTCCCCTGTTCTGGTTTTTTGGGGGGCTTTGCAAATGCGACATCCCCCCCCACCAAAAATCTGTTTTTTCCAAAACCAAAAAAGTGCTTTTTCCCTTTGTACCCCTGACTGCCCCCAAAACATTAGTTTACCCCCACATGTAAGGTATTGCCGAACTTGGAAGAAATTGGAAACAAAATTTGGGGGGTTTTTTTTTCCAGGATCCTTTGTCAAAATTCAACATTTTCAGCTAAAATTGCAGATTGTTGAAAAAAAATAATTCTTCCTTTTCATAGCCTAAAGCTAAAAAAATTTGTGAAACACCTGTGGTCGATATACTCACTAACCCCCGGATTAAATTCCATTTGGGGGTTTTCCATATGGGGGCTTTTTTGGGGGTATTATTAAGTTTTAAAACCCTTTGAGTTTTCCCAACCTAAATTTTGGGCCTAAAGAAACGTAATTAAAATGAACCCAAGAGTCCGGAGGGGGCACAAGGGGCCCCAAAAATTTTGGGGTATCTCGAAAACGGCAGAATTGGGGAAAACAATATTAAGTTCTTTCCCCAGACACCTCTACCGTGTTCTTGTGGGAAAAATGGATAAAAAATGGGAAAAACTGCAATTTTTACCTCCACTTTGGGATTAATTCCTGGAAAAAAACCTAAAGGGTTAAATAAAAAACCTAAAAGCTGTTTTGAATTCTTTAAGGGGGGGTAGTTTCTTAGACGAAGACATTTTTTTGGGGGGATCAAAAAAGACCCGGTCGCCCCAAAAATTAATTTTTGCAAAAATTTTCTTGAAAGTGTGAAAATCGCTACTAAATTTCTAAGCCCACAAATGTCATAAAAAAGACATTTAAAAAATGATGGAAACACACAGTAGCCCAGAGATTGGGGGAAATTTTTCAAAAATTTGGGTTTGCTCACTTCGCCGAAATTTTCCCGGCAAAAAATAATTTTGGTCCGAATTTCTTCGGGACAAACACGTTAAAAAAAAAGCTATTTCCAGGGTCACAAGCCTGTTTGGGGGTGTAGAAAAGTTGTGCCATGGCTTAAATATTTCAGAGGGGCCCTTTGGGTTTTTCATACAAAAATTGTGTGTTTAGTATGACACGCAACATGGGCTGCCGCCCCCCCCTTTGAATCGGTTCACTATAAAATTCCCTGGGGACTTAAAAGGGCAAAACGAAACCCAAAAAAATGAAACGGAATGTTGGCCCCGATAAAGTCATGCCAGCGAAAGCTGGAAAAAAAAAAATCTTAGAGCTCAGGTTGGGGGAAAAATTTGTGACAGAAATGTGGGGGGTGACGGGGGGAGCCACAGGAAAACTCATATGGTCAGCCCGTAGCACAATGACATTTGGAGGTTGGCCCAAAAAAAAAGGAGTAGGGGCCCCAAAAGGGACAATGACACCGTTGGGGGGTCACGGAGCAGCCCCAGCAACAGCATATGGGCAGACAAATAGCACAATGACATTTTGGAAAGGGGGCAAAAAAAAGGAAAAAGGCCAAAAGAGTGGCACAAAGACACAAAGGGGATTGACGATCAACAGCACCCTCATGAGGTCAAAAATTTTTGGGGGGGGGGGGGGGGGGGGGGGGGGGGGGGGGTGGCAAAAATGAAATTTGGAGGGGGCAAAAATGGAGTTTGGCCCAGAGTGGGACAATGACAGAGAGTGGAGGTAAAGCAGCAGCCCGCCTGAAAGGGCAGACAGTGGGGACAATGACAATCTTGGGGGGTGGGGAAAAAACAGGAGTAAAGGGCCCCAAAAGTGGGACAATGGGCCCAGGTTTTGGGGGGTCACGGCACAGCCACAGCAGCAGGAATATTTGGGCAGACAGTGGGACAAAGACATTCTGGAGGGGGGCAAAAACAGGAAATAGGCCACAGGGGTGGCAAATGACACAGTGGGGTAGTTTATGGCCCCAAAACCCCAAACAGCAAACAAAGAGATCAGACCGTGGGACAATGACATTCTGGAGGGGCAAAAAACAGGGTTCCCCCAGAGTGGGACAAGGGGCAAGAGTGGGGGTGACGGGTTTCCGCAGGCATGAGCAGACCGTGGGAACCCAAAGAAAAGAATGTGGAGGTGGGGGGGCAATACCCTTCCCCGGGAAAAATGGGTTGGTGGCAGAAAGGAGAAAAATGGCGAAGTTTTGGCCTAGGCGGGTGGGGGCATCAGAATTTTTGTGGCTGAGGAGGTAGGGTTTTAACCCCGACCATTTCTCACATTTTGGGTGAGGGGCCCTGGGTGTGTAGTCTGGGCGCCTAAAAGGGATTTGGTGGTTTTGGAAATCCTGGGCCCAACCACCCCCTTTATTTAATTTCCCCGGGGCAAACGGGTTCTCCAAGGGGGAACGATGGCCCCCGCCCCATTTAACCCCCGCTCTTTATTTCCACACTACTGGGGCCGGGGAGGACAGCTTCTCCACGCAAAAAGGCAAGTTGCGGCCACACATCCAGTTTTTGGGGTTTCCCAGTAGTCCAGCGGGTCTTCTAACTGGGGGGGGGCATAATGCTTTTCCAAGTTTTTCCCCCCACCTGTTGGTTAAGGGGTTTTGCTCCAGGGGCCGCTGCTGCGGCGACTGCCCTCCTCACTAGGCGGGTGAAGGAAGCAGCTCATCAGTGTCTCCAGCCTTAGGTTGCTGCTGATTTGGGGCTTTTTTTTTGGGATTTTTTTTACCCCCCTCCCCCCCCTTTTCCCACCAGCCGGGCAGTAGTACCCTGGCCCCTGAAGAAAACCCCCCCGGGCAGACCTTCAGAGGAGGGGGGTTGCCGCACATAGGCAGCGGCCAACTGACTACGGAGGATTTCCCCCATAGTATTTGGGGTTTGGGCCCCTTCAAAACTTGGGGGGAAAAAGGGTTTCCCCTTTTTTGGGCCGGTTTTCGGGGTCCAATAGGGGGGGAGCCAGAAGTCATCCCCCTCCGGATGCTGAATAGTCGGCTGTCACTAGCCCGGCAAAACGATGCTGCGGGGTATCGGCAAAGGGGGGAAAAAAAAAAAAAAAAAGGGGGGTTAAAAAATTAATTTTAATTTTTTGGGGGGGGTTTTTTGAGGGGGGGTTTTTTTTTTTTGGGGTTTTGGTTTTTTTTTTTTTTTTGTTTTTTTTTTTTTTTAAAAAAAATGGGTTTTGTTTTAAATTTGGGGGAAAAAAGGGGGAAAAAAATTAAATTATTTTTAAAGAATTTTAAAAATTGGTGGAAATAATTTTTTAAATTTTAAAATTTTAAAAAAAGGATATTGGGCGAGATTTGGAAATTAAAAATTTGACCCCGACAGATTTTTACATCTGAGTGGGAAAGTCGTTTCATCCGTAGGCTTCTCACTGACAAAAAACGTGGGGCCCCATCGAATTTGGGCCCTTAAAAAAAACGGGAAGTGTCACGCAAAGGGGCTGCCCCTGGCTGACATCAAAAGGTTTAAAAAGGGAAATACTCCTGCCCCCCGGAAACATCAAAAAAAACGTTTTTTAGCCTTTTTTCTGTTCATACAATCGGTCCAACATGTGCAGGCTGAAATTCCAACGGAATGCGAAACATCGCATATCAGAGTGTGTTAGGGGAGGCCGTTCTGCCGCTGCAACTCGAGGAGGGTGTTCCTGGCTTTGTAGGAATGGATGTAGTGCATGCACAGTTTCCTGGCCATTTTCAGAATCTTCTGAAGATCGGTGGAAGACTTCAGGAATCTTTTCACAACTAGATTGAACACATGCGCATGGACCATCCCTCCTCGGTGCAGCATGGACACCATGTTACTCCCATTGTCCGTCACCATGGTTCCGATTTGCAGTTGGCGCGGAGAAAGCCACACATCGATTTCTTGCTGCATGACGCGGAGCAGTTCCTCCCCTGTTTGACTTCGTTCAACGAGGCAAGCCAGGTGTAGAACTGCGTGACCAGCTGTGCCCTACACATGTGGTATGATGGAGCAGTACTTGTGGAGGCTGAGATGGTGGTGGTGGAAGAGGAGGAGGCGGACATTGGCGCTGGAGCCGCAGTTTGACAACGTGGAGGAGAAAGCGCCGTCTCCTGTTCAAGTTGTTGGCGTGCCTGGGCAGGAAGCACATTCACCCAGTGGGGGCGTAAAGGACATGTACTGGCCCTGACCGTAGTTACAGTTCCAGACGTCCACGCTGCCGTGCACCTTGGAACAAACCGATAAGCTCAAGGACTGCCTTTTTGGAAAAGAAATTACGGCTTGGAACTCTCCATCTCGGCTCGGCACAAGCCATTAGTTCTCTGAACGGTGCAGACTCCGCCATTTGGAAAGGGAGGGACTGCAGTACCAACAACTTGGACAGGAGCACGGTCAGCTTCTGCACCTTAGGATGGTTGGACGCATACTGTTGTCTCTTTGCAATCGCCTCGCTGAACAACCGCTGGTGCCATGAGTAGCGAGGAGCAGAGCATCTGGACCGGAGATTATGTCAAAGAGAAACAGCTCCCTTCTGCAGAGGTGGTGGAGCCTTGACTGGCTGCAATGGCATGTATGCCACTGGACGCTGCTGCTGCTGTTGCTGCGGCGGCAGGATGGACCACCACGTTTCTCCCAGGCCACTGGATGGTGATGCTGCATGTGTTGACGCAGGGCCGTGGTGCCAACGTTAGCTCCCTGGCCACGCTTCACTTTCTGCCCACAGATTCTACATATACCCATATTCGGCTCCTCCGGTGTCTTAGCACTGCCGAGTATGGGATGTTACCGCCAAAGCTCCGCACTGAGTGACTACTACCGCCGCTGCCTCGCTGAGCCCCTGTGCCGCTACTTTCTTGGACCTGCGAAGCGGGTTTTTTACCCCGTGGCCACTTGGCTCCCGACCTCACACTGCTGCTACCCTGCTGACTCACGGCCACACAACCCACTTGCTGGCTGCGCCGCTGCCTGACGCGCAAGCTGATGCCCTCTTCTCCTGATGATGATGAAGCCCTTGCCTCACCCGGCTCCCAAGTGCGGTCGGCTACATCATCATCTATTTGTGTTTCATCGTCACTGCTGTCCTCATCACCGGTCTTGGTATGCAGAGGCTGACCCTCACAACATGACCTCCATGCCACTCTCCACATCTATACTTTGCCGCCTACTGCAAGAAGCAGGGGATATTGGCCCCATTTTC
>JAODAL010037278.1:0-40618 GCA_025379985.1 Phyllomedusa bahiana | reverse complement strand
CATTTTTAAAAAATTTTTTAAGGGGGGAAAAAGTCTGTTAAAAAACCACTTTTTTTTTTTTAATAATAGGGATGAAGTATATTTTCATTTCACAGAAAACATTCCCCCCAAAAATTTTCCAAAAAAAGACCCTGACCAAAATCTTGACAATTTTTGAAGAACAAATGCATTAAAGAAACCACTTTTTTTAAAAATAGGCCCTGTAGAAATTGCGCTTTTCCCCCAAAACATGACCCCCCAAAACCCCCATAAAATGATTTCCCTCAGCCACTTTTAAAAAAATTGTGGGGGAGAAAGGGAAACTTAAAGCCCACATTTCCTTTCCAAAGGCCCAAAGATTTTTAGTGAAACCCCACGGGCAATGCCCAAAAAAACTTTGACAATCCCAAAAATTTAAAAATAAAGGGGGAAAAAAGGAAAATCGTTTTTTTAATAAAACCTTGGGTGTTTTTTTACATTTCCTCCTCACTGCAAGCCCAAGAAAAAATTGAACTTTTGGGGAAAATGGGGAAAAAAAATTGGTAAAAAATTTTTTTTTAAAAAAAAAATTTTCAAGGGGGACCTTTCAAAATTGGAAGAAAAATTGAAAGTAGACTGGAAACAAATTTGGTTTTGACCTGGGCCCAAGGGGGCCACAACATCTCAGAGATCCGGGCCTGTTTTTCTTGATAAAAAGTCAAATGACCCCACATTATTGGGGAAAAGCCGGTTTTGGTTTGCCCTGAAAAGACTCCTCCACCCTGTGCTGAAGGTCCCGCTCAGATATGACCTGGTTGCTGGGCGGGAAAAAACACCTCTATGGCGGGGCCAGCGAGCTGGGGCCATTCATCCTTTTTGGAAATCCCCCAGAAGTCGATTGGGCCCGGGAACAAAACCAAAAACATCGGTGTTGAAAAGCAGATAGCCCCGTGCCCAGATCTTAAGCTGGTCTCTGGGTTTTTTGTATGTGTGCCCTGAAATTAAAAAGCTTGGGTGAGGTGGTAAATAAAGTTTGCCAGAGGTACCCATTGGGGTTCTGCCACAATGCCTGTGAGCCCCAAAAAACGGCTACTTGACATTTAAAAAACTGCAAACCGTTATTTGGAGTTGTTCCCCCGGGTGACATTTGAAGAACGTGAAGCGGGAAAAAACAGATTTTCCCATTTTAAAATCAATCACCAGGTCCCCCAAATTTCCGCATTTTGCTCCCCCTATTTGGGGGGGGTAAAGGGAAAGTGGATTTTTCCCCTTTTTTCCCGGGGGGAAATCGAGGAGGGGGGCCCCCCAAGTAACTTTTGTTCATTTTGAGGGCCTTGATGCGATTTTTCCTTTTGGGAGGAATGGAGAAACCCCCCCGCCCCCCAAGTGGGGGATTGGGAGCCCCCTTTGATTTAAGCTTCTGGGTCAAAGGGTTTCACAAAAGCAAACTGACCCTTCCCTCATCCCTCCTCCCCCAAAATTTCTTTTCCCAAAACCCTTTCCAAGGCAGGGACGTGGGTTAACGTGGGTGTCCGGGATTCTTAAACCCTCCTTTCCTCTTTCCTTTTCCTGGGGCCCCGCTTCAACACAGCCCTGACTTGCCTCAGATGACCCCCTGAAAAGTAAAGTCCCCTTTGCACTACCCCTGGACCCCAAACCCCACCCCCCAAATAAAAACCGAAAAATTTTGTGAAACGTCGGGCCCCCTTCGGGGGTTCGATGGGAGAAAGGCTCCGTGCCACATCTTTTGTCCCGCTCCTCCTCCGTCGCTGGTGGGCCCTGATGTTTCAGAGTGGCCAAAAGATCATTCCCCGAATAAGATCTTTCCCAAAAACCCCATTTCTGACAAGGGAATTGGGCCCACGACCATTTTGGTGGGTTCTTCAAAACGGGAAGGATGGTTTCAAGCTCTTTCCCCCTGCCTCCACTCTCGGTTTCTCAACACCCCCAGGTCCCCCACCGTGCTTGGGCGGGGCCCTGTTTCCCCTTTTAAATGCGTAATGGCATTGTGCTGCTGCCACAAACCTGGAAATATTTGGAAGGTGGAAAAACCCAGTGTGTTGCCCGTCCCAACCAAAGAAAACGGTTGGGTGGGGAGGGGCCCAGCTGACACTGCAACGCAGTCAGGCGGGGCGAAGCAGGGTGGAATGGGGAAGTGTGAGCCCCAGACCCGAGCCTTCCTCAGCAGGCAGTCCAAAAACCCGGGGGAGTGCTTAAAAAAATTTTTAAGGACAACCCAAAGGGTTTTGACGTGCCGGCAAGTGATGTGGGCCCCGTCTACCCCTCTTAAGGGGGCCCCGCAGATTTCGACCCCTTATCGCACACCCCTTGCCCGGCCAAGGTTTTGTCACCCAGCCCCGAGCTTTGGGCCGTTGCAAAGAACCCCTTTCCCCAGCCCTGACCTGTGTGTTTCGGTCTTCCCCAAAACAAAAAAAATTTCAAAAACGACCCTTTTTTAAAAACAAAAGTTTAAAAACCAAACCAAAAGGGCTTGGGGGAAAGAAACCCCGCCAAACCAACCCCGCGGTTTTTTAAAAAAGCGTGGCCCGAGGAAGAGCCCCCGCCCCCACCAGAGACCTCCACCCAGTCACCCCTTTAACTGCACAGAGATAATTTCGGCCTTACCCGTCTTACTAGTCCATTTGTTTAGTGGGGCAGATTTACTTTTTCCGGACAAAGATGCAGAAAAAACGCGCTTGAAAAAATTTGATGGGCACGTGTCTGGCCAGGGCGGGACGGCTTTTCTGGAAAAGAATGCCTGCTCGGCATCTGGTATTGGGGGCAGGCAAGGGCCATGACGTGGCGGAACCCATCTGTGTCCACCAGACGGAAAGGCAACATTTCCAAGGCCAAAAGCCTGGCAATGCCGACATTCAGGCTTTTGGCTTTGGGATGGTTTGGGTTAAAGTGTTTCTTCTGCTCCCAAGCACTGGAAGGAGCACTTACTCTCATACCTCTACCTCCATGTCCTACACCCCTCTTTGCTCGCTTACCACCTGCATTTCGCTCCATGTTCAGAAAGATAAACATTTAAGAAGGTATGTTTTTGACAGACTCTTATTGAAAGACGACAAATCACAGCTATTCTTAAATCCCTCTAATTTCCTACAGCCAACTAGGATTCGAAACTGAATTGTTTCTAGCAAATATCTGTGAAATGTGGTCTGGTGGAAGAACTGTAAGACAAAATCAACAGTGTTCTTCCTTCAGTCCCAGGGATTTACAACTGCCCAGTAGGACAAGGATTGATAGTTTTCAACAAAATATCATACAAGTGCGCTATCTGCGCCAAACGGGATTCCCCGAGCGCAATAAACCTATTCAGACGTTACACGGATGAGAAATTGCATTTCTTGCAGCAATGACAAACAAGAACAGAATTGTCGTACAACGTGGCTATCTGAAAAAAACTAGGGCTGTACCACGTGCAATACAGCTATTTAAAAGTTATACGGATAACAAACTGTGGTTTTGCACCAATGAAATACACCAACAGTAACTACAAAATTTCTGTATCCAAATTTAAGTACAAGGTGGCTATTTGAACAAAACTGGGCCGCAGCAAAGTGAAATACAGCTATTTAAAATTTATACAGATAATAAAAGGTTTGGGTTTTGCACCTAGAAATACACCTGCAATTACTAGCAAATTTCTGTATCCTAATATAAGTACAAAGTGGGTCATTGAATAAAAATAGGCTGCGCCAAAGTGAGAAACACCTATTAAAAATTTATACGGATAATAAAAGGTGGGTTTTGCACCTATGACATACACCTGCAATTACTAGCAATTTCTGTATCCTAATATAAGTACAAGGTGGGTCTTTTGAACAAAAATGGGTGCCCCAAAAGTGAAAAACACCTATTCCAAAATTTATATGGATAATAGAAGGTGGGTTTTGCCCCTAGGGAAATAAACATGCAATTACTAGCAAATTTCTGTATCCAAATATAAGTAAAAGGGTGGGTCTTTGAACAAAAATGGGCTGTGTCAAAGTGAAAAACACTTATTTAAAAGTTATATGGAAAATAAAAGGTGGGTTTTGCACTAATGAAATACAACAGCAGTTACTAGAAAAATGTCTGCATCCTAATGTAAGTAAAAAGCTGGGTCTTTGATCAAAACTGGGCTGCACAAAATAAAATGTACTATTTCACCTCAGGTGCGAGTTGTGCTGGGATAATGGTAAAAAAAAGCCATTTCAATTTCAGGTTCAAAGCAGGGTTTTGGGGGTGCAAAATATACACTCTCCTTTCAAAAGCCTGCCTGCCCGGGGTCCGCCCGCATCCCCCCCCCCCCTCCCATGGCTGTACAGCGCTAGATGCTTTTTTAAAGTCTCTATCTTTAAATAGAACTGAAAAATTTTCTAATCTACATATGTTATAATGTTCACTTCTAAAAGATTAGTTGTCTGTATGAATAAAGAGAACTGTGTCTCTGAGCGGAGCTGAGCTGTATTGAGAGAGATCTAGCACACGTCCTGCTCTAATTAGAGACACTGACGCAATGATGATGCAAAACGAGGTCATGTGATTTTTCCAGCCAATGAAAAGAACGGACTACAGGGGGCATATATATTTATAATAAGCTACAGGCAGGCATAAATATTTATAATAAGCTACAGTGGGCATGTATACTCATAATATTTATTATTATTTATAATAATGGACTACAGGGGGATGTATATTTATAATAAGCGACAGGGGACATATATATTAATAACATAGTTGCCAACTTTCGAAAATGAAAAAGCAGGAGAATTTTAGTGGGCGGCGCGCGTAGCGCGTCGCAGCAAAAATTTGCATGGACACGCCCATCTTGTTGGTATGCCACGCCCTTCAAAAAAGCCACACCCACTCCACCTAACTGCATAAACGGCTTTGGAAGAAAGCCAGGGAGATGCCCTTATAGCCAGGTAGTAGCCCCCATAACAGGTAGTCGGCCCTTACAGGCCGGTAGATGCCCCCTTGTAGCAAGTAGATGCCCCCTCTGTAGCCAGGTAGAGCCAAATTTGTTAGCCAGGTAGATGCCCCCCTTTGTTAGCCAGGTAGGTGCCCCCATTGTTTAGCCAGGTAGGTGCCCCCATTGTTAGCCAGGTAGGTGCCCCCATTGTTAGCCAGGTAGGTGCCCCCATTGTCAGCCAGGTAGGTGCCCCCATCTGTTTGCCAGGTAGTGCCCCATCTGTTTGCCAGGTAGTGCCCCCATTGTTTGCCAGGTAGATGTCCCCTCTGTTAGCCAGGTAGTGCCCCCTTTGTTGCCAGGTAGTGCCCCCTCTGTTGCCAGGTAGTGTCCCCTCTGTTAGCCAGGTAGTGCCCCTCTGTTAGCCAGGTAGTGCCCCCTCTGTTGCCAGGTAGTGTCCCCTCTGTTGCCAGGTAGTGTCCCCTCTGTTGCCAGGTAGTGTCCCCTCTGTTGCCAGGTAGTGCCCCATCTGTTAGCCAGGTAGTGCCCCCATCTGTTAGCCAGGTAGTGCCCCCTCTGTTGCCAGGTAGATGTCCCCTCTGTTGCCAGGTAGATGTCCCCTTTGTTGCCAGGTAGATGTCCCCTCTGTTGCCAGGTAGATGTCCCCTCTGCAATTACTAGCAAATTTCTGTATCCTAATATAAGTACAAGGTGGGTCTTTGAACAAAAATGGGCTGCGCCAAAGTGAAAAACACCTATTCAAAATTTATATGGATAATAAAAGGTGGGTTTTGCACCTATGAAATACACCTGCAATTACTAGCAAATTTCTGTATCCTAATATAAGTACAAGGTGGGTCTTTGAACAAAAATTGGCTGTGTCACAGTGAAAAACACCTATTTAAAAGTTATATGGATAATAAAAGGTGGGTTTTGCACTAATGAAATACAACAGCAGTTACTAGAAAATGTCTGCATCCTAATGTAAGTACAAGCTGGGTCTTTGATCAAAACTGGGCTGCACAAAATAAAATGTACTATTTCACCTCAGGTGCGAGTTGTGCTGGCCGATAACTGGTAAAAAAAAAGCCATTTCAATGCAGGTTCAAAGCAGGGTGTGGGCTGCAAAATATACACTCTCCTTTCAAAAGCCTGCCTGCCGGTGTCCGCCCGCATCCCCCCCCCTCCCATGGCTGTACAGCGCTAGATGCTTCTTTAAAAGTCTCTATCTAACTAAGAACTGAAATTCTCTAATCTACCTATGTTCTAATGTTCACTGCTAAAAGCATAGTTGTCTGTATGAATAAAGAGAACTGTGTCTCTGAGCTGAGCTGAGCTGTATTGAGAGAGATCTAGCACACGTCCTGCTCTAATTAGAGACACTGACGCAATGATGATGCAAAACGAGGTCATGTGATTTTTCCAGCCAATGAAAACCATACACATCACAGTCATGACGTCACACACCCAGCTCACCCTGCTCTATGCTCTAAGCTGATTTGCTGGCCGCCAAAATGACAGGAAGCGCCGAAAATGGCGCAATAGTATTATGCGCAGATTCTCACCTAAAATATCGCGTGATCGGAAGTTTCCGATCAACCTAAAAACCGTGCCGATTTCAACTTTGTCGCTCATCCCTAATTCCGATATAAAATAAAAAGAGATTCTTCTTTTAATTATCTGGTCCTGGTTTAGATAACAAAAATCCATGCAAAGGTTACACCCAAACTCTGCTGTTTTCACAATATACAGTGTTAGTGCAGCTTTTGCATGTGCTTTAGCCAAAATATGAAGTAGGTTCTAAAAGGTTTTTAATTTCTCTTTTTGAAGTTTAGCCAAAAAATGCACTTTGGCATATAACTGATCTTCATAAAGAAGAGAACTGAGCATGCGCACTTTGTCAGAGTTCTCACAAATCAGCTTATTGGGGTTTACTACATGGATGTATAGTGGGGACAGCGTCTGATCTCCTACAAACCTCTACATTTTAAGTTTTTAATTGCTGATATCAATCATTAGATGTAATTGGGAAATTCAATTTACTCCTGATTTTTGTACAAATATGAAATGTTTCTATTACCCTCATCAAAAATATGGGCATAAAAAGTTCAGGAATTTAGCTTACAAAGAAAGTAATTGTCACCTTAACTTAATTCCACATGCACAAAGAAATCAGCTATGGCTTGTAGCTCACTTGTATTAGTCTTGTCATATTTTCATATGTGTTTCCTCAGCTGAATCGTAAGCCTCGGAGCCTCTTTCTCCAGCAAAGCTTCATCTAAGCCTTTACTAGCAATGTTCCTATCTTCCCTGCTGTCTACATGATTAGACAATAAATATACAATATCTTTCAGAGCGTCTGTCACTTAAAAACTCATCATTTATCAATTCACTGCTGCACAGTTCTGACAGCGAAAATCTGGGACCTTCTCAAACATGATGTGACTGGGCAAGCTTGTAAATGTTACAAAACAATGGTAGCAAGAGATATTTAATCTACGGTAAGCTTCTAAAGCTAAGAAACACTTGTGACATTGCATTTATAAGTAGTTTAGAATCTGCTGTCACTGAAGAAAATGAGGCCGATTTAGAATGTAAGGGTCTCACTTATGAAAACTGTTTAGGTCTAAGACTTTAGACCAATCAGAGCTCAGCTTTCATTTCATATAGTGCTCTGAAAAAATGAAAGAAGAGCTCTGATTGGCTGTTATGGGCAATAAAGAAAGTCTTAACAGTATGTCCACACAGCGCATTGTAGGTGTTTTCGGTGCATATTGTGCCGCTATACGCCTGCAATAGGCCTGTTGCTTCAGAAGTATGTGCTGGCCAGCACACACTTCTCAAGCACTCCCACTGACATTCACTTTCTCCAGCATGTCACTTCTTTCTCCTGGCACATATTGTACGCCGGGGAAAATGTCAGGTAATCACAGCTCTCAATGAGATCTATGAATTACTGTATTTGGGGGAGGTAATTCGGGGATATTGCAGCACAATTATGCGCCGAATTACGACCCACAAATACGCCATTTGAGCATACCCATACACCTAGACAGTTTTCATACATGCAGCCCTAAGTGTTATATTGTTAGATTGCTAATTTATTGCAATGTATTATTTAGAAGGAACAAGGTCATTAAAGAGCATGCAAAATTAACTTGAAATACATGTACCAAACTTATTGTGATTACAAAAATGTAGGCACATCGTAAAATTTTTAAGGTTATATCAGGGACTAGCTGTTTAGGGCTTATGCTAGATATAGAAAATTACTTTTCCAATTTCAATATTTAAAACAAATAACAGTAATTCATATTAAAGGACAGAATATTTAAACATTGACTCAGTTGTAAAAAAAAATTCTTCCTAATTCCACAAATGGAAATGTGGCTAATTCCCTGGATAAATAACCTATGTCAGTCAATGCAAACAATTTGATTACATATTTCTAGTAAATTCATGACAACATCACAATGTCCTGTGGTGGAATGAACAGCTTCACTGCACTATAGTAAGAAACAAATAAAACCAAGAAAAAGAATGTATGTGAAAAAGAAAATAACTTTCTTTTCCCTATTAGAAGTGAATGAAACCTTCTTATATTAAAAGCCTGATATGAATGACTGACCCTAGATATCATCCTTAAAGTATTATTCCCATGTTCAACCACAGCATATACCATATAGTTTTACATTACAATGTATGAGAATTAGTATTAAAAGAGCTGAGTAAGCATATCTTGACTCTTACAACAACTCTTAAATACCTTAACACATCGATTAGACTATGCAAGGTATACCACATGCCAGATTTCTGACAGGTTCATTTATTCAGGTGCACTATACACTCATTTAACGCGCCTTAAAACTGGCGTGGCGGCGCCTCTTTTCTCTTTCTGTATATACCCCAAAACAGTACATAATCCTTCATTTGTGATCTAAGTGGTAATACATGCATTTTTGATGCCTGGCACAGATTGCTAAAGTTCATTTTGTTACCCAATAATATCTTCAAACTCATTTCCATGCCTGGCTTTCCAAGTGGTCACATGACAGCATCACGATGGCAGCCGGGACAACAGGAGCCCAAAGTCAAATAAATTACATACAAGTTAGGCTTCTTAATGAGTTTCCTCTCATATTGTAAAGTTTTTTTGTTGTTTTTAATTAGGAGTACATTCCCATTTATTTTATATTACCCCAATCTCTTTAAAGCAGAAACAATGACTGTATTAAAGTTTAAGGTATCCATTATTCAACATTGTTTAATAGGTGCATTTCAAACAAACATTCTAGAAGTGACCTATTTTGAGATTTGGAAGAGCGCATTATACAGATTGTAGCTGGTACAATAACTGCTGATCTGTCATCTGTAGATTTTGCAACTAAATCATGTGAAGCAAATAAAGTGTTGCTCGTAAATAATAGTACAATATAATCTCATACTGCTCTGTGAAATAGATGAATAGGTTTTTGATTTATCTGGTTTTCCTTCTGATCTTATATGAAGCTATAAACTGTTCATTTTACTAAAGTAGATATACAGTGCTGTGTACTTAGAGCTCTGGTTTCTTAGAGACAGCCGCCTATTATGTGAAAACAAAGGGGGTTATTGTCTTTAAGGAAAATATTATAATCTTCGCACAAAAGAAGGCATCAAGTAGAAAATGTTTCTTACTTTTGCTCAGTGTTGAATCAGAGCACAAGTTCACTGGAGAGCTCAGTTAATGGTGAACTTTATAGACAATTGATTCCACAAAACGACAATTCTAGTAGATGATACAGATAGTGAAATATTGTAAACGTCACGCATTTCGGTGTGTTAGAATGAATTTAGATAATAGTCAGGAAATCATCATATATCACAGAGGCAGTCTTTATTTTTGGTCCAGATTTTTGTCCCTCTTCACTCCTGAAATTCACTTCATGAGAAATTAAATTATATATTTGTACTAAGGAGATTGTCTAAATTGTCTGGTTATTAAAATAATTTTTACATACATTATTAGGTTAGGTTCAAACAAGGCAGATTTATTGCAGAATGAGCAGAAATCCATGTACATACTGCAGAAACAAGTCCATACACAGTTAAGGAATCTGCTTATATGAACATATCCTATGAGAACTGTGAGTAAATATAGGGAAGTTTCCTTGATTATATATTAAGCAAACCAAAGGATACAAAGCATCTTTCTTGCAAAATAACCATGAATGTCCAAATGTCCATGCATTCTGTTGACAGTGCATTAAAGGGCTTTTCCTGTCTAGCTATTTTCACTCTTTACAGTTCTTACTTTGTGGGCTGTGGGTGGTTCTACAGCAACGACTGACATTTCAGCTCTGCAAGTTGATGGAAGTGATCGAGGGGTTATTGAAAATTAAATTACAGTGTTCAAGTAGGATGTCTTTCTATAAGTGTGAGCTAGCAAACCTGTCCTTAGCCATGAAATAAAACTTCCAGTGAGAAAGAAAAATTTACATGCTGTCAAAACACTTTGTTAGATGCTGAGTGACTTTGTAATATTTTATGCAATTACACATAAATGTGCTCTGCAGACCTGACAGGCTGGCACACAGCTACTTCAAGGTCAGAAGCTCAAAGGGTTAAGGTTTTTCTCAGTAGAAATAGAAGGTCACAGACTGAGAAAGAGAAGATCAGAGATTGAGAATCAAGCTCTATCCTGCTGATAAGACACAGCTGCAAGTAATGTCAGCACATTGGACACTGCACCTGTAAACAAGCAGGAGATAGGAACTGCTCTAACTCTGAAATGAAGCAAAATTGGAACAGCAATGTATTTGGTTATAAACTGTATTTACCTGTGCCTACATTAAAGCTAAACAATGTGATGGGACTACCCCTTTAATTTATTTAATTTGATAGGCTAATACTTTATTTCTGCTATGGTGGCATTGCAGTAGAATTAAAGACTTAGGGAGACATTTTATGAAGGAAGGCGCTTAGAAGTGAATTGTCGATTCTCGCTTTCAGTGTATAATGTGCCTGAATGTATGAAAGTGTTTTTTTGTGCCATAATAAATGGAGTCTAAAGTTTGACGCACCTCGCCTATGTGTTAGGCGCATTACGAAACTTAGGCGCATTAGTAATGCGCCTAACATGTATAAAGGCTATAGATAGGCTGGAAATAAAAGAAAAGTCATTAGAATAGCATGTCAGTGAATAGAAACTATGGAAGTGATCTTGCTTGGTGAATCACAGGTCCCAGTAAGACCTGTGGTGTGCTGGCTCTTGCTGTATGTAGGTAAGAGCAGCAAAAAAAAATTTCAAATTTAACGTAGTAAAAATTTAAAATTTTAAAATTTGAACAACAACATCAGTGGGGTATTTAATGTAAAACTAGTTTTAGATTTTATTAAATTTAAATACATTATAGAAGGAGATATTTTAATATTTTTGGGATATCATATATTTTTATATTAATGATATATGATAACATTTAATATTAAATTAATAATTTTATATAGTTTGATAATTATCATACATTACTTTTTATTATTGTACTGGTGTAAGTTGAGAAATATTGGACAGTTGTTCCCTAACAGAAAATCTGGCTCCACTTCGATGCTTCAGGCTCAGGCAGACCACATTAAAATAGATTTGCCTGTCCGAGCAGTAATGCGCCCAGTTTTTCTGAACCACATTCATATATGTGTCTAATATTACGAGTTTGGTGTGTCACGCGGCTAAATCAAATGGGGCCCCCACACATTACTACTTCCTATTTTTTAACATATAACTGGGCCCCTTTTTGATTAAGGCCCCTGACAGGAGTACTGCCCTATTGGCACCAGTGCCAGTTACCATGTGCCATTTCCAATACAGGTGTCTTCTTATGTGTCAAAGGGGCTTTTGGGACACCTCAGGATGCAGGGCCCCATAGCAGCTGCTACCGCCAGGGGTGCCAACAGGGCAGTACGGGCAGTACTCCTGTCATGGGCCCACAAATATGTTAAAAAAAAATAGGAAGTAGTAATGGGTGAGGGTCCCCATTTGATTTGGCTGTATGAAAAGGTTAATAGATGATTACTGCAGACTGATTGATGACTGAAGTTAATAGATGACTGATGGAATGTGTATTTCACACTGTCAAGAAGACATGCTACAGTTTACTAGTCAGTGACATCGGCAACTGAGGCAACAAAATCTTCAGAGATCCACGCTTGATTCATTTTGATAAATGTCAAATGATCCACATTCTCGGGGGAAAGATGGATATGTTTGTCAGTTATCACCCCACCAGCTATATAGAAGGTGCATTCTGAGATAACGCTGGCTGCCTGGTAACCTAAAATTTGTATGGTGTGTCGAGCAAGCTCAGGCCATTCATCTATTTTGAACACCCAGAAGTTGAATGGGTCGAGATCAAGTCCTAAAACATCGGTGTTGAGCCACAGGTAGTCATGGACCATGCTCTGAAGGCAGTCTCGGTGTGTCCGAATGCTGTCCTTCTTTGCAGGTGTTGGTGAGGTGTTAAAAACCGAGTTAAAAAGTTCACCACTACGCTTCTGTCCCACTGCCTGCTGCTGCTGCTGCTCTGGCAACTATTAGCCATTCTACTGTTGTCATTTTGCTGACGTTGTTCCACTGTGACATTAGAATGTGAAGAAGACGCAACAAATGTCTTGAGTTGGTCAATGAGCACTGTCTCAAATTTCTGCATTCTACTGTCAATTTGTGTGGGTGGAAGGAAATTGCTGACGTGGATCAAGGAGGGTGGCCACCCAGTAATCACTGTTCATTTAGATTGCCTTGTTGGGGTGGGCCCTTGGGGGCGGGTTTAAGGGTTAGAAACCCAAGAACTCATGTTTTGAGAGGGCTCCCAAAGCTTCCCAAACCCTTTGGGGTTCGGGGGGAAAAAAACCCAAATTTTTCCCTCCTCTCCCTCCTCCTAAAAATTCTTTTCCCAAAACCTAAAAAACCCCTTTAAAAAGGGAAAATTATTTAAAAGGTGGTGTCCATACTCTCCTCATCATCCTCCCCCCTTTTCCCTCACCCGGGGACCCATCACCAGGGGCCGGGGGTTTTGGTTTAAAATTTTGCCCCTTTATCTGTGAGCTGGGACGGCCTTTCCTGCCCCCCCCCCCTGGACTAAAACCAAAGCCTAAAAAAAAGGGACGTTTACAATTAAAAACCCATTTGGGGACCTTTACTTCCGATGGTGAGAAAGGGCTCGGTTTTCCCACATTCCTCCTAAATTTTAAATGCTGGAACTTTGCCCCAACGGAGAGTCTAACGCTTGTTCCATTTAAAAAAAAGCTTTGACCCACAAGGTCATGCTAAAAACCCTTTCATCTTTCCTGCTGACTTTTTTGGTTGCGTTTTTCAAAACTTTTTCCAAGGGGATGTTAAAGAGATCCTTAAACTCCCTTTCCACTCTCTATGGCTCAACACCCCCCCACCCAAAAAGGTCCCCCCAACATTTGTTTGTAAAACCATGAAAAACATTTCAAAACTCCCTTTTAAGGGTTTTTTAGGGTTTCCTGCTAAAATGGCTGGAGCATGGGGGAAAGGGTTTGGAATTTCCCAAAGCATTTTTGGGGCCACATAAAACCTTTGAGACGCTGTTTGGGGGGCCCCAGATCACGCTCCCAATTGCTTAAAGTCATCCCAAAACGGGGGTGCGAAGGGCGGGAAGGTGAGCTAAAAACTTTTTAGCCTTCCTCACCCGAAAGTTAAAAATGCAGGTAGCGCTTGGGGAAATTTCTGACAAACCGGGTTTTTCGGGGACGTGTGCCAATTCTTTGGGCGGCGGGAGATTTCCCCTTGTCGCACACCACTTTGGGCCGGCGCCGGGGTTTTTTAGCCCCCCGCCCCTGGTCGTTTTGATTTGCCCGGGACCCACCCAAAAAGCTCTTTGACCTGTGTGTTGACTTTCTCCAAGGACAAAATTAATTTTTAAAAATTGGCCCTGGTTTTTTTTGGGACACGTGATGCGCCCTGTCGAGGTTGTAAATTCTGGATTTCGGGCCCCCATCTCGGGTTGTTTTGGGAAGGGGTTTTCCCCCGAGTCCGAGATCAATCTTTCCCCAAAAAGGGCACTGCCCACCCCAAATCAAACTCACCGTGAGCATTTCAGTGAAAATGAAAAACCCCCTTTGGGCCGTGCGCCCTTTGTTTTGTAGCCGGGGATTTTGGGGTGGCCCACAGATGCACCCCAAACAGTGGAGATTTCTTCTGCAATGGGGGGGGCCCAGGGGGGGGCCCAGCTTTTCTGGAAAAAGAAATACCTGCGGCATTTTGTTTGGGGGGGCAGCTGGGGCCCTTTGACGTGGCAAAAACCATCTGTTTTCCCCCAGGGGGAAAAAAGGCAAAAAAATTTTCCCAAAAGGCAAACAAAAAAACCGGGCCAATCCCAAAACTTTTTAAGGCTTTTGGGATTTTGGGGTTTGGGGTGGCGTAAAAGCTTTTTCTTATGTTTCCCACCCGGGTTTACACAAAAGGCTGGCTGGTAAAACTGGCTGTGAACAGCATTGCAGGTCAGACTGTGGAAGGGGGGGGGGGTGTGGGCCCTGGGGTTGCGGGGTGGGGGGAAATTTCCCCCAAAAAAGGTTTTTGGGGGGGCGGGGGGGATGGTGCTTGCCGATCGCTTTTGGGCCACTTTGGGTTCAGCAGGGGGACCCCCTTGGGCTTGGAAGGGGTTTTGGGGCAAAAGGGATGTCACAGGGGTTTGGAAAACCCCGGGGGACCTTTTGGGGGTGTTTTTTCTCAAGTGATTTTTTCACAGCAATTTTAAAGCTTTCCTTGTATTTTGCCTGTTCATGTTTCCATGGGGGTTAAATTCTTTAGATTTTTTCCCTTCCCTTTAAATGCTTTAAAAGGGGCAAACCCGGCATATGAATTTTTGGGCCCGAATCTGAGGCTTGAAAAAAAAAGGCCCATTTTTTCCCAAAGTCTTGGCCCCTTTTTGGGTAAAAAACCTGGGTAGTTTTTTTTTCCCCGTCCCAAAACCACTGCCCCAAGGGTGGCGAATTAATGTCAGCGGCCCTTTTTTTGGGGGACGGGGCCTTCCCTTTCCCCAGGGGGGGGAAACCCCCGTCTGCACTCCCCCAATTATCCCCCTTCCTCCACTGATGATCCCCGTTGGGCCGTTGCGGTTTAAAAAAATCCCCCTGTTGGTTCGGGCAATTTTCCATACAAACAGGGGATTTTCCTTTTTCCTGACAGTCACACCCCCAAGTGGGGGGGCTAGAAGGCCAAAGGCACTGAAAGGCATGTGCCGTTTGGTTATTTCTGCGAGGGGGACCGTTTCCCTTTCCCCCTCCTCTGAGGGAAAACCCAGGGGATTGAGTGTCAGAGAGCAAAAATCAAAATTTTTTGGGGCTTTCTTGATTTTTTAAAAATTGCCTTCGGGGGGCCCCCAACCGCATTGTGTCATAAAAAAGATTTTTCTTCGGGAATATGTATTTTTCTAGAATGGTCTATTTTTTGGGTGCATTTGGCCTTAGGTTGCCAGATAATGATAATGAATTTGTGCCCTTAATGAGGGAAAAGGGGGGTAAAACTGCTAGATGCGGGTTTTGGGTGTTAGCCATAAAAAAACGGTTTTTGGCGCCGATCTTCGAAATGGATACGGGGAAACCCAAACCAAGAAATGGGCCTGCGGTTCTGCGACTGACGATGTGCTCGCTTGTGTGTTGTCCAGAACACTGGAAGGGAGTGCCTTGTTCGTACCTCTAAACCCACGATAGCCCTCCTTTCTCGCTTCCCCCTCTAGTTCGCTCCATGTTAAAAAAAATATAAAAAAACAAAAATTGGTCCCAAACCCCCAAAAAAAGGTGCTGAGCAAAATAAAGTATAAATGTTTATTTTTGGAAAATCTCTGTGAACGGCTTTATTCACCAAACCCCTTTTCAGCAAAATTGCAAAAACTGATTCCCTAAGTGCTGCCCCCCCCCCCCCCCCAGGTTTTAAATTTAAATAAGCTTTTCGTGTGAAATCGCTATAAAAGTTTTTTTTGGCCTGCTGGCAAACAGCACACGAACAGAACAGCAGTGTTTCACTAAGAGACTAAGGTGGAAATGGCGTTCAACAGGAAATAGAGTGACATACACATAAAATGGTCATGTGCATTTTAGCAGCCAATGAGATCATAACACCCTCAATGGTGAGGTTTTTGACTCCAAAGTGCTCTGCTGGGCCCTCAAAAATTTTAAAAAAATAGTGAAAAAAAGGGGCCAAACGCCGGCCCCGAGCCCAAAAAAATTTTACCAAAAAAACGCTCAGAAAAAAACCAAAAGTTCGGGCCGAAAAAACTTTTGCCGAAACGTTGGTCAAAACTAGTTCACATAGGCAACCACATAAATGCCAGTTGCTTGAGAGTTTAGTGTTATCTGATCTAACAAAAAAGGGTTTATAACTTTTGTTTTCTTCAGTTGAAGCTCCTTTGGACTTTGATAAAAAATCTCCTGCTTTCCTGCAGGTATTAGCAGACCTTTGAATATGGAGCTGAAATGTGATTTCTTCAGTAGCCCGGAAAAAAAAGGGGGGCATGAATTTAAAAGCTGCTTTGGCTTGGAAAAAGCATATGAGACATCCCCCTTTAAACCCATAAAAAAAATGAAACTTTATTTGCTTGTGTTTTAATTTTTTTTAATATTTCAAGTTCAAATTTTCTTAAATTTTTGTAATATATTTAGTAATTTAGGGTTGTGAGAATTGTTGTTCTGATATCATTAGTTTACAGAGGATTACCTCACCTGGATGCTTTTGTAGCAAACCATTATGTATAGAATTCATTGTACACCTTGGTTGCAGTGTAAATAGTGCTGACAATTTATTACAGATTCAATGACAACATATAATTTTGCATAGTATGGAAAATAGATGATCATACAATAGAGAGATTCTCAATCTTGCAATTTTTTGTAGACAAATAGAGAAGCCCGTATCCAGATGCAACATCTCAGCTTGACCAGCTGCATGCTGCAGCCGCGTTCCTCTCCTTCTCTCCTGCAAGCTCCTCTCTCAGATGTGCTGATGAAAGCCAACTAAAGCCGAAACATTTCATCTGAATACGGGAATCTCTATTTGTCTACAAAAATGTGCAAGATATAGAGCCTCTCTATTGTATGCATACATTGCAAAATTATATATTGTCAAAAGGTTTGGGAAAAATTTCAAACCTGGATGAATTCCTTTCCACTGAGCATCCTGTCTTTTATTAATTGTGTGCAGAACTCTTTATACTGTATAAGATTGTAGCATACTACAACCTGTGTGCTTTTTCTATTTTAGTTTTAATCCTATGGATGTTAAAAAAAGATTATTCTAAACACTATAATGGCAACCATAGGGAATTGAAATACAAGTATACAGTGATTAATCCTTTTTTTTTTTAATTAGATATGCACTTCCAGTGCCTTGTTGGAAACATGAGCTGGGAAAGTACATTAATATTGTATAGATGCGTCTGGTTGCAGATGATGCATATACAGTATATAGGGGTGTTCATTAATGAGATTGATTTCAAACACTATGTGCCATTTTCCTGAATGGAAGAGTTCTACTTATAAGAACTTTTAAGTGTTCATTATTGGTTAGAAAGAAACAAGAAAATTCATTTACACATATTAAAGATATATTAAGCTGCCAGATTTGTACGCGAACATCAGCAGATTGATGTATGAAACATAAACACTGTCACTTCTGTAGACAAGCAAAGCTTGATTAATGTTTACTTGACAACTATAACTTTTAAGAGGGAAATAATGCATGAATCTGTGTGATGCACCATTCACAGTATCCTTGTAAATTACCATAACCAATATGAGAGATATATTTATAGCAGGCTTCGTAGTGGTAGATTTCTTAAAGTGTGGCGGATTTTACATAGTGTGACCTTTTTTAACTCATACATTAAAACGGTGCATTAGATAAAGCAAACCCCTAAGTTTTCAATGTTCACTTGGTATGAGTGTAATACGGGCAAGCTTCAAGTCGTTCACCAGAGGATCCAGCGGCCCCAAGCCTTGACACCAAAATGTATATTGTAGATGACTCCTAATTTGGAGTTGATTTTAGAACTAATCATTGGATACCATTTTAAACCCTCCACGTACAATAATACTTTAAACCGGACGTACAAAAAGTAACCCTGTGCTGCATAGATAGTGGGTGAGCCCTCAGAATAATTACCTTTGGTGGAGCCAAGGAAATTCAGTCTGACACTGAATATAGGTATTATAAATACACTGAAGGTGTAAATAAACAGTGTATATGCACAGTGACTTGGGATCCGATATGATGAATTTAGGATATTGTTTTTTTTTGTTTTTTATTTAATGTTCACAATTGAAGAGTCTAGTTTGTGTAACACTTTGGCTCCAGGGTTTATATAACCTAAACAGTGGCACAGGAGTCCCCATAGTTCTGTAAATCTGACAAACATAACACCACATTCACCACAGTTGAAATAAGGCATTCAATCATAATAAATCTATTTTTACACAAATTAAAAATCTCTCTACACCTCCATCTGAAGTCAAAGGCATACAGAGGTACAAAAGGACCTGAAAATTTCTATGGGAACCATTTTCTTCTTTCACTCATCCCATCAACACTACTTGAAGGCGTTTAACTTCTCCAGGCTGTGCTTTATTAGTGCTTTTAAAATGTTGCTTCTTGTACATTTTCAATGTAATAATCCTGTTCTTACTACTCTTCATGGTAAGTAAAACATCATGCACATGATAGTATAATAGAATCATTGCATTGCTGGCATAGAGATGATTAAAGCCTCTACAGATCTCTCTATCCAATTCCATATGGATAGTTCCAGGCTGCACTTGTATATTAAATTGAGGAAAGGTGAACTTATTTTTTTTATTATATATATATATATATTAAATATATATATATATATATATATATATATATATAATATATATATATATATTATATATATATTATATATAATAATATATAATATTATATATATATATAATATATATTTTTTTATATATATAATATATATATATATTATAATATATATATAATATATATATATATATATATATATATATTTTATATATTTTATATATATTCGTTTTAGTCTTATTTGGGACCTTGGCTGAAGTTTTATTTTCTCTTAACCATTGTGCTGCCAATTTCCCCCTTTAAATTCCTAATGAAGACATACAGAGTGTTTTTGTTGTATCCTGTATGAAAAATCATTGTTGCATGCTTTATTGGATGTTGTTTACACAGAGGGGTTCTCCCATCTCTGAGCCACCATCCAGGCTGCGGCATATGATGGAGAAGATATGACCAAATACAAGTTTAGTGTTATCTTTTTCTTATGTCATACATGTTTATTATACTTATTATTTATCTTGTATCACAGAAAAAATGCTCTACAATTCATACTAATGTATCAAAGTGACACCTATTAGGCTATGTCTACACTGCACAGAAAAACGTCCGTTTTTTCAGCGTTTTTCGTTTTCTAAAAATGCTGGAAAAACGACTGTAATCATCTCCCATAGACTTCTATTGTAAAATCTTCCTGCTGTCTACACTGAGCTTCTTTTTTCTGCTCGTTTTTTTCACTGGTCGTATTTTGCAACATGTTCTAAAAAACGCCAGAGCAGGGCAGAAAATTTACTACAGGAGTCTATGGAAAGCGCCGGACGTCTTTTGGCGTGTTTTTTTGGCGCGTTTTCGCGGCATTTTTGCCGTGATTTTTCAATGAAAACCCTCCCAGGACACCCAAGTCCCACCTATAGTGGGTGTAACAAAGGTTATATCTTATCAAATCTGCATACTAGTGTCTGATGAGTCCTCTTTTGTACCTTTTGTAATAAAATGATCATGCTTTGGTCGCTAACGTATTTTTGCGCAATTCATATTTTTTTTCGCTAAAAATACGTTTTTTTACAGATTTTGGCATCAGAATCAGTTTTTTTTTTTACAGATTTTGATGCTAAAAATCCTCTTCTAAACCATTTTTGGCGCTAATAAAGTTATCTCGCTACTGATGCTGAAAATACGCTTTTTACGGATTTTTGGGCGCCAGAAAAACGTTTTTTAAGGATTTTGGCGCCAGAATACGTTTTTTACGGATTTGGCGCCAGAATCCATTTTTACGGTTTTTGACACTAAAATATTTTTTTTTACGTTTTTGGGCGCTAATAAACGTTATCTCGCCCTCTGACGGCAAAAATAAAGTTTTTTACGGATTTTGGCGCAAAAATAAGTTTTTTTAACGTTTTTGGCACTAAAATAATTTTTCTTACATATTTGGCGCTAATAATGTTATCTCGCCTCTGACGCCAAAAATAAGTTTTTTTACAGATTTTGGAGCAAGAATCCGTTTTTTTACGTTTTTTGGCACTAAAATAAATTTTTTTTTACATATTTTGGCGCTAATAACGTTATCTCACCTCTGACGCCAAAATAAGTTTTTACGGATTTTTGGCGCAAAAAAACGTTTTTTTACGTTTTTTGACACTAAAAATTTTTTTGTTACAGATTTTGGCGCTAATAACGTTATTTCGCTTCTGACGCTAAAATACGTTTTTTAACGGATTTTGACGCAAGAATCCGTTTTTTTTTACTTTTTTTTGGCACTAAAATTTTTTTTTTTTAAAGATTTTGGCGTAATAACGTTATCTCGCCTCTGACGCCAAAAATACGTTTTTTTTTTAACGGATTTTGCGCAAAAAAAATTTTTTTTTAGGTTTTTTGACACTAAAAAAAATTTTTTGTTACAGACTTTGGCACTAATAACGTTATCTCACCTTCTGACGCCAAAAAAGTTTTTTTTACGGTTTTTGGCGCAAAAATCCTTTTTTTTATTTCGTTTTTTGACATAAAATAATTTTTTTTACATTTTTTGGCTCAAATAACGTTATCTCGCTTCTGACGCCAAAAATAACATTTTTTTACGGATTTTGCCACAAGAATCTTTTTTTTTTTATGGCTTTTGGGGCTAAAATCCGTATCTTTAAAGATTTGGCGCTAATAAGTGATCTAGCTTTTGATGCAAATAAATACTTTTTTTACGGATTTCGGCGCCAGAATCCGTTTTTTGACACTAAATGTAACCCCCTCGAATGTACAGCGCCCTGGAATCAATGGCGCTTTAAAATAAATAATAATAATAATAATAATAATAATAATCTTGCCCTGACGCCAAAAAATAAGTTTTTTTACGGTTTTTGGCACAAAAATACGTTTTTTTACGTTTTTTGACACTAAAATAATTTTTTTTAAACAGATTTTGTCGCTAATAACGTTATCTCGCTTCTGACGGCAAAAATACATTTTTTTACGGATTTTGCCGCAAGAATCCGTTTTTTATGGCTTTTGGGGCTAAAATCCGTATCTTTAAAGATTTTGGCGCTAATAAAGTGATCTAGCTTTTTGACGCAAATAAATAAATTTTTTTAGGATTTCGGCCCCCGAATCCGTTTTTTTGACGGATTTGGGGGCTAAGATCAATATCTTTAAAAATGTTGGCCCGCTAACAAAACTGATCTCGCTTCTGACACTAAAAATATTTTTTTTTTTACGGAATTTGGGCGCAATAATGCGTTTTTTGGGATTTTGGTGCTAAAATCCTTTTCTTTACAGATTTTGACGCCAATACAGTTATCTTGCTGTATGCAAAGGTAATGTGGGTTTTTTGTGGATTTTGGTTCAAGAATCTGGTGCAAAATTTAATAAAGCAGTAGCACACAAAGGACAATGTGCTCACAATTGGCTACAGTGATCTAAAGGGAAGTGACTACTTAACATATTAACTCCACCTGTAGGGTGTAGTTTACATCCAATGGCTTAATTTGTGCATACATTAAAAAGCAAGCAAAGACGCTTCAAAAAACGCTTCAAAAAATGCTCCAAAAAACGAAAAACGCGCCAAAAAACTGACGTTTTTTCGCTGCTTTTTACAGGCAGTGGACAGAAAACTCAGCTTCATGAACGTTTTCAGTAATTCGTTTTCAGGTCGTTTTTTTTGTCCTCTGCAGTGTAGACATAGCCTTAGTTCAATGCATGACACGACACATACTTTTCTGACAAGTCTTTGTAACAGCAGGCTATTTTTATCAAGGTGCAGAAAATAAGCAATGCCCATCACTGTTCTTTCCTGTTCAGATGCACAATAACAAGAATGATGTAGTGAGCTATAATAGAGCTGACCTACTTATTCTAAGAGTCATTTCTATCAATATTGTTTTGGCATATGATCCTAATAATAGTCTATGCTAAAATGTGTCAAGGTAAGAAAAGTTCAAGACTTCATACAGCTACTTATTGGGAATATACATCATCATTCTGTTATCAAAATCACTATTTTTTTTTCTTTCTGATGTATAGCTTAGTGTAAAAAGAAAATGTAAAACAGATAAAAATGTGACAAAGTTCATACATTAAAATGTGTCAATTTCTGTATGAAAGGCTTAAAAATATTTGTGTTTCACGGTTTAACCAGCTCAAGTACTGAAAGCTTTTTTCCATTCATGCATTTACCAAACACTTCATTAAATAGAATTTTTGTGCATTAATCGATGGCCTTGTCCTATCCTGCATTAGCACATTATTTTTCATAGAGGACAACCAGAAACATTTTAATTAGTATGATTTATACGTCTCGTTGAACAGCAGATATAATCTTTTCTACTGAAAATGCTTTATAGAAAGCTTTCCAAAAACAGAGTGGAGGGACCACATATAGAAAGTCCCAGCATAAACATTGATGCCATATTTGTGATATGTGCGATCAATTTCTGAATTGACATTGATGACATATCCTCATTATTTGCAATTCATTTTATGCTGATGCAACACCTTTAGTTGTCGTTTACACTGAGTTTTTTACGCTAATTTTTGGCTTATTTTGCTCCGAAGTATGTCCCAAAATAAAGGTTAAAAAATGTACAAGTACTGCACTCATTAAGAGCAGTGTAAAAGCATTATTGTCATTCACACGTTGATGATTTTACTCAAGTATTTTTCAACTCATATTGTCGACAAAGGGAAAGAATTGACATGTCAATTGTTTGAGCTTTTTATACAGTGAGAAATGCAACAGTATAGGAGGCAGAAACCTCATTTCCTAGATGAAATTCAGTGCTTGCCGATGCGGCATTTCAATTAATAAACAAAGGTGTTTTTCGGCGCGTAGAACAGCTATCAAGTGAACCTACCCTTAGGAAAACTCACACAAAATAAAGCTGCTTTAGATAGTTTTTTAAGATATTACCTATTGCAAAAAGTAAAAAAAAAGTAAATAAGGAACCCTACCCAGTTAAAATTACCCTAAAGTATGCGATACATTTTTACTAAGGCTGGTGTTTCCTACATTCAATTGTTAATGTGAAATGTGCCAAAATTATCAGAAAAACACACTTTAGTGCATATTGGACTTTTTTACCCCTCAGTGACCAGAACTGTTCTGGCCCTAAGGATTAAGCATTTTTTTTTCTTTTTTTATTTCTATTTTTCTGTCAAAGCGGCAGGGATTTGTATTTTTAATTGCACCATTTCTGGATACATTTTATTGATTGTAAAACTAGACTAGATTGATTCCAAAAGGAACATCAGCAGAACAACCTTTGTTTCAAGGTCTACAGGCTGACTTTAGTGTTACCACTCACGCACAAGTCTGAGATGGTAAAGTGCAATTCCCAACTCGAGTAAGATAGAAATGCCCCACTGTACACTGGATCACTAAAATGTGTATTTTTAAGTCATGTTTTATATTCTGGCAGTTTATGGACAAATTTGGGTTGATGCATGGTGTGTCACCCATCACAAAAAATTTAAACCAGTTTAGACATTTGATAAAAAACCCTGCCGGCCTGTAAGGACCATGCCATCAAACAACCCTAAGTACATACTTAAATGTAGGCTTCATTTTTTGGCTGAAAAGAAAAAACCCCAACAAATCTGTTCCAACATAGAATGAAAAGTGATTCTAGTAAAGTAGATGAAGGGAAAATGACAATAACCTATGAGTGACTACTTTTTTTTTTTTTAAACAGTCACTGAGAGGGTTTATTCTCACTAACAGACTATGTATGGTGCTGCATGAATAGCCCAACACAGGTGTACAGAAAAATAAAAATGTTATGGCTCTGAAATGTAGCAACACACAAATATTGTTTGTATTATTCTTAAAGTGCAAACTATTTAAACCCCCCCCCCCCCCCCCAAAAAAAAAAATACATGTATATGTTTAGTTTTGGTTTACAATGATCAACTCACAAAATAAAGTTATGATGTGATAAGGGCCACAGAATAAACCAAAAATAGAAAATTTTAATGAAAAAAAAGGTTTATGCACACCGACCATGGACAATTTTCAGACTGTGCGTACAAACCCCAATTGGAATGGTAACACCCAGATGATAGATTCAGTCATAAATTCCTAGAAGGAAAAGCAGAGGAACAGTACAACACAGTTATAAGATACTCCAAAATTGTTATTTGACAGGGAACAGAAGGATGTCAGGGATGGCCAGAGGTCATCTTTAAGGCCTAAAATAGGCTGTTCATTAAGGGGTTCAAGTTCATAGTGATATATAGCTTACATTGAATTTAAAGGGAGTCTATCGCCAGATTTTTGTATTAATTAAAACAAGTAACTAATACATATTCCTTTCTTTAGCCATATTAATTCCTGATTGTAGATTTTTTTATTCTGTTGTCTGTATAAGGTGGGGACAGCCATATTGCCTGAGCTGCTTTTAACAACATTTAGAGAGATGCTTTACAACACCTTAATGGACATAGGAGCCTGTGAACAGAGGGAACCCATTGACTTCTGCAGGAGAGTTTTCTTGACAATTTCTGTAACTTGGGAAAAAGTCACTGTGCAAGAAGGATGAGAGGGGAGCTGTGACTATCTCCTATTTGGAATGGGGACCATGTGTTTTCTTTACACATTGGTGTCACCTTTTGGTGTAACCCAGTGCTTTTGTATAATTAGAATGGGAATTTTTTCAAAAAAAAGCACCCTGGCAGTAGTAGTGAGCGCTGAGGAACCCCCCCGGGAGACCTGTCAGAGGGGGGCGATGCCCCCACATAGGCACGGGCCAACTACTATGGAGGGTTTCCCATATATTTGAGTTTTTTTTCCCCCCTCCAATACTGGGGGAAAAAAGGGTCCCAAATTTTTTACTGGGACGGGGGGCCGTAGGGGGGAGACCAAAGTTCCCCCTGCCGGTGCTGACATTTGGTTTGTCACTACCAGGCAAATCAGCATGCGCGGGGCCCTCTGCCGGACTCCCAGGGGTCCCCCGCCCACTCCACTGTTACGCCCGGTGCTTTCGGGCATCTGCCCCCTTCCCTCTCCATCTACCTCCCCAGCTGCTCCTACCCTCCCTCTTGTCACCTGGGTAGAAAATCCACTTTTTTCACCAACAAAGTTCTGCTCCAATTTTCCTCCTCCCCCTCCCCCTCACCCAAATTTCGCCCAAAGTGCCAAAGTGGCCGCGAGTTTGTGTCGCTAGTGTTGAGCGATTGGGGTTGGCTATGGGAATCGACGAATATCGATATCGGCCGTATCGATAATTTTTTTTCGATATGAGCGTCGTTTAAATGAGCGAGGCCCTTTAAAAGTAGTGGGAAGCAAAAAAAACCCCCTTCATTATTACACCCAAAAGGGCCCTGGGAAGTTTGAAATTAACTCCACAACGGGTAAAATTTGGATTCGGGGCTACATCTTAGGCAAAAAACACTTAGGTTTTTAAAATCAAAAGAAAAAATTTCCCCAGACCATTCACTACCCCTGCTTTTACCACACCTGACCCTTAAACCTGCATCACCCAAAAATTAAAAAAGTGCCAAAAAGGGCAGTATAAATTTGAAACCATCATCTTACTTGAACTGGACATTAAAAATTTTCCCTGCCCGGGGCCACGGGCATGACCCCAAAACCCGGCATGACCCCCCCCTTTTAAAAAGTTGCCGGAAAAAGGAGTCTTTAAACCCCCATTTTTTTTTCCCAGGGACTTTGGGATTTAAAACCTTTTCCCGGGCCCAACAAATGGGGCCCCAAACCTGAAATAAACCCCCCCCATTTAAAAAGTCCCGGGGGGAAAAAGGGAGTTTTTAAACCCCCAATTTTAGTTTAAATTGGACTTTGACTAATGCCCCTGGGCCACAGAAAGGGACCCGGGGGCCGGAGTTACGGGGTTCGGGAGAGCCCGGCTGGCTTTTTTCCCCGCCCCTTTTTAAACCACGCGGGTTTTAAAAATCCCCTGAATGACGCGAAAACAAAAATTTTCCCGTGCTGAAGCAGAGTGCGGAAGGGGAAAGTGTGAGAATTCCACCTTCCTCAGTACAAATCAATCCCCCGGGGTCCCTTGTCCCCCTTATGAGTGTGGATAATTTGAGCTTCATTTTGAAATATGGGGGTTTTAACCCGCTCCTTTTAAAACCCCAGGTCCCCTTTTTTTTGGGCATTCTTTTTCTCATTTTACTAACGTGCGGAGGAAATGGTTTCTGTTTTTTGTTCTCTGTCGGGTGCTCCATCCCCCCCATGCCCTCTGAAAAAAACCTAATCGGGTAAAGGGTTTTCCTGTACCCCCCTTTAAACAATTAAAGGGGAATTTTTTTTTAAAGCTTTTTTGTACATGAAAATTTTTTTTATTTACTTTAATTTAGAAAAAAAATTTTTTAAAATGGGGATAAAATTTCCCACCATGTTTTTGTTTCTCTTTTTTTCTTTGTAAAAAGGGGTTGTCTCAATACAGGGTTTGATAGCAAATTTTTAAAATCTTGCAAAAAAAAGTCATTTTGAAATTTAGGGTGTCCTTTTAAAAAGTGCCAAACCTTTTCCCTTTTTTTTCTGACAGCCCCACCCACCCTTGGGGCCACTCTTGAAATTGTGAAAAACAAATGTCTGTTAGAAAAAACATTTTTTAGAAAGGGCCCTTTATATAGTGAAGTCACAGAAAAACCCCCCCAAAAAAAATTCAAAGATGGCCCCTTGAGCCCATTTTGGGGACAATTGTGAAGAACAAATGTCGGGTTAGAAAAAACCATTTTTTAAAATTGGCCCTTTCTAGTTTTAGCTGCTTGTCAAAATCAAAATCCCCCCAAAAAATTCCCAAAGCATGACCCTTGACCATTTTGGGCCCAATTTGAAAACAAATGTCTGTTAGAAACAACTTTTTTTAAATAGGCCCTGTAGAAATTGTGCATGTCACAGAAAAAACCCCCAAAACCAAAATTCAAAGCAGCCCCTTGACCCCTTTTTGGGGAAAATTTGAAGAAAAAATGTCTTTTGGGAAAAAAACAATTTTTTAAAATAGGCCTCTAGTATAGCTGCATGTGAAGCAAAATGCCCCCAAAAAATTTAAAAAGGATACCCATGACCCACTTTTGACAATTGTGAAAAAAAATGTCTATTAGAAAAAAAATTTTTTTAAAAATTTAGGACGTGGGTTTTTGCTCTTTTCAAAGCAAAATGCCCCAAAAAATTAAAACCCATGACCCTTGAGCCACTTTGGGGTAAAATTTGAAGAAAAAAATTGTCTTTTTAGAAAAAAACTTTTTTTTAATAATAGGCCCTTAGTTTTTGTGAAAATTTAAAAAGCAGCGGGCCCCAAAAAAATTTTATAAAAATTACTTCTCAGCCACTTTTAAAAAATTGTGAGGGAGAAATCCCCTTAAAGCCCTTTGTGTTCCAAAGGACCATATTTTTGGGCTGAAATCTCACACCCCTACATGACCCAAAAAAATTATAAATATGACTTCTCACCCCACTATTAAAAATTTGGGGGGAGAAATGCCACTTAGAAGCCACATTTCTGTTCCAAAGGACCATTATTATAGCTGTATCTCACAGAAAACGGAACCTAAAAACAATTGACAATCCCAAAACTTCTTAATTAAAAGTGATAAAGGGAAAAACGGTGTTGTATAAAACCTTGTGTTTTTACGGGTCCCCTCACAGAAAAACCCAGCAAAAAAAATTTTGGGGAAAAAGAAAAAAAAATTTTGCAGTAAAAATGATCTTTTTTTAAAAAAAATTTTTAAAGAGGACCATTTCTTTTTAAAAAAAGGAATGTTAATTAAAACCGGGCAACTAATCGGTGACCCGAAAATTTGGGGGCCACAAACATCATCAAAATCCTTCCCTGATTCATCTTGATAAAGCAAACGACCCCACATTATCTTTTGAAAAAGGGGATGCGTTTTTTCTGAAAAATTACTCCTCCAGCTGTGCTGAAGGTCCGCTCAGATAGGGAGCTGGTGCTGGGGGACAACACCTCTATGGTGATACCCTGGGGCCATTCGCCCCATTTTGGATCCCCAAGAAGTCAAATTGGGGTGGGAAACACATGCAAAAAAGGGTTTTTGGAAAACGCAATAGCCCCGTGCACCATGATCTTAAGCTGTTCCCCTGTGTTTGGATGTGTCCCTGATTGATCGTTTTTGGGTGGTAAAAAAAGATTCCCAAAAGGGGTTCCCCCTTTAAAGGGTTTTTCTCCCAACTTCCCTTGCTGTCCCGCTACGCCTATTTGGGCCCTTTTCTACTGCTGCACGTCGCTGATGTTGTTCCCCCAAAAAAACTTTTGGGGGAAAAGTCAAACAGACACAACAGATTTCCCAGTTAATCAATCAGGAAAAGGTTTCCTTTTCCCTGGCATTTTTATCTCTATTTTGGTGGGGGGAAAGGGAAAAGTGTGTTTTTTGGGTTTTTGTCCCAGGGCCCAAGGAGGGGGGCCCACCCGGGTAACTTTTTTCATTTTGAGGGCCTTTAAATGCGGGGATCATGTTGGAGGAAATGGAGCATCCAAGCACTCTTTGTGAAAGTGGAGCCTTGTTTTTCCCAACCCTCTGGTCGGGGGGCACTAGCAAACTAAATATTCCCATTTTCCCCTCCTCCCCCCCAAAATTGCCCCAAACCTTTTTCCCAAAGGGGGGGACTTTTCGGTAAAATGGTGTTATGAATACCTCCCCCTCCTCCTCCCCCGTTGGCCCCCGGCCACAGCTTCAACACACCCCTGATTGGGCCTAATGTTTGCACACTGAAGCTGATGCGCCCCCCTTGCACTAGCTCTGGCCCCCCAACCCAAAATCCAAATAAGCCCATGAAATTGTAAAAAATGTGGGGGCCTTTGGGTGGTTTTTGATGGAAAAAAGGGGCTCCGTGTCCCATCTGTGCCCGTTCCCCCTTCCCCGTCGTGGGGGGACCGTTGTTTCAGATGTCCAACGATGTTCCAGAAACTAAGATCACCACAATGCCATGTGACAAGGGCTTTGGGCCCGAAATGACCTTTTTGGGGTGGCTTTTTTAAAAAGGGGGAAAGGATGGTGCTAGCTCTTTAAAACCTGCCCCACTCTCGGGGGTTTAAAAAACCCCGGGGTTCCGTACCCCTGCTTTTTTCCAGGCCTTGTGCATTTGGGAAATGGTTAAGGCCATTGCCTGCTGCCCAATGGCGGGAGCATGTGGGGGGGGAAATTTTCCCAGCGTTTTTGAAACGTCAACAAGGGAGACAGTTGACGGGGACCCAGCTGACGCTGAAACGCACCCGGGGGCGGACGAAGCAGGGTCCCAACGGCGGAATGCGAATTTCAAAAACCTCGAGCCTTCTTCAAAGGCAGTCCAACCCGGTATTCTTTAAAAAATTTCTGGACGGGGAAGGTTCATGCATGTCCAAGGAAATGGGAGGGTGTTCCACCAAACCGACTTAAGGGGGGCCACAGTTTTCGCCCGTTACCCGCACCCACCTTCCCCTTGGCCCCAAGGTTCTTGTCACCCAGCCACGCCGGTCTCGTTGCTTAGGCTGTCCACAGTTTCCTGACCTGGTGTGGACTTTTTCCCCCAAAGGGAAATTTTAATTTTAAACAGGGCCTGGTGTCTCTGGGCAGGTGATCCACCAGAGGCCTTTGGGGAAAAAGAGCCCTGCACCACCCCTGGGTTTTAAAGAGCGTGCGCCGGGCCTGAAGCCCCCCGTCCCCCCCAGAGACTCCCCCAGCCCCCACCCCAGTGAGCTTGTCACAGAAATATTAGGGCCTTTTCCGTGCGTACATTTCCATTTTGTCGGTGGGGAGAGGGGATTTTCCCCCCGGAAAACAGTTTGCAGAAAACGCGCTTAAAAATTTTTAAGATGACACGGGGCGGGCCGGGGGCAGGGGGGGCTTTTCGGGCAAAAAAAAATGCCGCTCGGCTTTTGGGGTTTTGGGGGCAGGCGGGGGGGCCATGAGGGGCGGAACCCATCTGTGTCACCCAGACAAAAGGGAAACTTTTCCCAAAGGGCCCAAAAACCCGGGCAATGCCAAATTCAGGCTTTTGGCTTTGGGGGGTTTTGGGGTTTAAAGTTTTTTTCTTCTGCTCCCAAACCGGGAAGACAAAAAGGGCGGGGCTGTTTAATGGCCGCTGAAACCGGGTCAGGTGTCAAAGGGCGAAGGAAAAGGGGTAGGATGGGTCCCCTGGTGTGCCTGGGGTTATTTCGGGCGAGGGTGGAGTGAAGCGGGGGATGACCCCTGTCATGAATCTGAGAACGGGCACTGAGGAAACGCTTGGTGGTGGGGGGAGGGGAGGGGGCGGAGACAGGGGGTGGGGACAGGGGTTGGGGGCCCGGGTGGTTTGGGCCTTTTTTTGGTAAAGTGTTCCTCATTTAAAAACTCATGCATTCCCCTGATGTGACTAGACATGTTGGGTGGTGGTTAACCACAAAAAAAGGGTTCTTCCCTTACTTATGGTTTAGGGCAAAGGCGGCATATAAACATCGCGGGGGTGAATCGGGGGCTTGCCCCAAAAAAGGCCCGAGGCTTGAGGGGTCCGGGATTTTTTGACGGGATAAGCGGGACCCGGGGTTTGGGGTGACCTTTGGGCTGGGGGAATCATATCAGGGGGACTTCTGCGGACCCCCCTCCCCCCTTTTGTGGCGGGCCCCCTTAATTGACCTACCCCATGCCCTTCCCTCCTTTTCCACGAAAGCGCTCGCAAGAAAATTCGCGGAAAAGAAGGTGGTCCGAAATTTTTTTTTCATCATCATCATCTTTAAACCCAAGGTGACTTTGCCCTGATTTTCTGAAATCCAGAAGCTCGGCTACAAGCAAGGGCACTGCAAGGCGTTCCCGGGAAACCCCCCGGGAAATTTTTTCCCGTTTGATTTGGTTCCCTTTCACCTCCTCTAGGGATCGAAATGGGGTCAGGGGCAGACTAAATAAACCCTCTTGATTTTTTTAAACCACCCTTTTGACCCCAACCGCATTTTGTCATCAAAGGGGTCTTCAGAACAAGGGTTAAACCACAGTGGGGGGTTTCCGAGTTGACATTTGGGCTGCTTCATGTTGGGCCCGGAAATGGATGGGGTGTTTACGACTTTTGTGGCCGTAAATGGGAGGACGGGGAGGTAAGACTGCTAATGGCAGGTTCTTTAAACCATAAAGGGACAATTGGCGAGGATTTCTTTACTTAGATTCACAGGTGGACCAGCGATGACGGGCCCTGAGGGTTCCCTAAAAACTGACGACCCGGGGCCGGGGGCATCCCTTTTTGGGTCCCCCGCCCTGGAAAGGAGAAAACCTTCTCTCGAAACCCCACCCTCCATGTGCTAACCCCCCTTTTGCTTCTTCCCACCTGGATTTCGCTCCTTTGTTTCGGGAAAATTAAAAAAAAGTTTGGAAAAAAAAGGAAAATAGTTTTGGGGAAAAGTCTCTTATTAAAAGACGGCAAATCCAACTATTCCAAATCCCTCTAATCAAAAAAAAAATTGCTGGATTCAAATTTAACTGCAAGGTGTCTATCAACAAATCTGGACTGGGAAAAAGCCCAAAAAACACGTATCTGTTATTTTTTTTGGTTTATAATAAACGGTATTTTTTGAAACCTTTCAATTCCCCCTGTGGTGAATATAAAATTTTGTGTTTTAAGATTTACGTAGATGCTGCCGTCAATGAAAAATTGCTGGGTGGGGAAAAAGTAAAAAAAACACGTTTTTTATTTTTGGGTATAAAAAACATATTTTTTTCCCTTTTAAAATTCACCGGGTGGTGAAATAAAAATTTGGTGTTTTAAGTTTTTCTTTGTTCGCGTCAATAAAACAATGCGGGGTGTTTAAAAAAGTAAAAAAAAACACTTAACGGGTTTTTTTTTGGTATAATAAACGAATTTTTTCCCCCTTTAAAATTTTCACCTGGGTGAATATAAAATTTGGGTTTTTTTAAATTTTTTACGTAGATGCTGCGTAAAAGAAAAAAGCGGGGTTGCGAAAAAAGTAAAAAAAACGAAAAGGGTTTTTTTTTGGTTTTAATAAACGATATTTTTTGCACCTTTAAAATTCCCTGTGGGGGAATATAGAATTGCTTTTTAAAGATTTACGAAAGATGTTTGGTAATAAAAAATTGCGGGAAATGAAAAAGTCAAAAAAAAACTAAGTTATGTTTTGATATAATAAACGAAAATTTTTTTGCCCCTTTTTCATTTCCCCTGTGGTGAATATAAAATTTTGCTGTTTTAATTTTTTAAGGGTAAGGGTGCGTAATGAACAATCGGGGTGTACAAAAGTAAAAAAAACAAAAACTGTTTTTTTTGGGGAATAAAAAAACAAAATTTTTTGGGCCCCTTTCAATTCCCCTTTGTGGGGGAATTTTAAAATTGCTTTTTTAAAGGATTTACTTAGTTGCGGCGTAAATTAAAAACAATGGGGGTGTGAAAAAGTAAAAAAAACAGTAACTTTTTTTTTTTGATATAATAAACGGAATTTTTTGAAAACCTTTCAATTCCCCTGGGGTTAAAATTATAAAATTTGCTGTTTTAAAAAGATTTAGGGAAAGTTTGTGCGTAAATGAACAATGGGGGTCGCAAAAGTCAAAAAAACGAAACTGTGATTTTTTTCTTTACGATCCCACGGTTTTTTTTGGGGCAACAAAAAAACCTTTCTACTACAAGATTGCGGGGATTGAAAATTTTAACTGAAAGGGGTTAATAAAACAAACAGGGGAAAAAGGGTTTAAAATTGGGAAAATAAACCCCATTTTGAAAGTAATGATAAAAAAAAGTGGATTTTTTGCAGTAAGAAAGGACCGCATTTACTAGAAAAGTGTACCCAATAAAGTTCCCGGGTCCCCAATTTTCCGGGAAAATATTTCAATAAAAACCCGTTTTTTTTTTTAAAAAAGGCTTTATTTTAAATTTTCAAAAGACAAAAAAAAGAAAAAAACCCAACCTTTCCACAGGGTTTAAACAGAGGATTAAAAGGGACTTAAAAGTTAGAGAGTATAAAATTTTAAAAGGGAGGAACGGCAATAGAAAACTATACATATGTTTCATTCAGCTGTGCCCCGAAATATTCGGAGGTAAAATATTCAAAAAAGTTTCAGTAGTATATTTATATATTGAATCCCGTAAAAATGACCAATGAAAAAAAGGGGAATGGGAAGTCGCCCTTAAAATTTGGGTAAGAATTTCCTCAAGTGCTTTCAGTCATGGCCATGCCCTTTTTCCCAAACATTCACACCATCACAATCAATCTTATTTTCACACTTGACCCAAATGTTAATAATAAAGATTTTTTCCACTACAATGTCTACACTAATTCTTTAAACTTTATCCATTTGTTTTTTAATTAATATGCTTGTCTGTGTTCGCCCCCCCCCCCCCCCCCCCGTTCCCACCGCCGGGTTTTAAAGCGGTAAAATTGGCTGTTTTAAAAAATTCCAGCAAACTACAAAAAAATCTTCAAATCTCTAATCTAACAAAATTTGGAAGGTTTCACGCTAATAGTAGAGGTTTCTCTGTGCAGAAATAACAAATTTTTCGCTGAGCTGTTTGGCCCAGGCAGAGCGCGGGTCCTATCCTTTATGAGACGCTGAAGAATGAGGCTGAAACGGGAAAACGTGTTCAATGAAAAACGGGGTTCATGTAAATTTTTTCCGGGCCAATCGAACCCTAACATCCTATATGACGTCTCAAAACCCCATTCCCCCCTTCCTTTTCGAAAAAGTTTTGGGCCCGCCAAAATTACGGGAAGTGCCAAAAAAGGCGCGATCTTAATAGATGATGACAGTTTTAAAAACCTTAATTATCGCTTTTTGGGAAAATTTTCGATCCCAAAAAAACCCTTTCCCGATTTAAACTTTGTCGAAAAAAATTCGCTAAACCCACTAGTAGTCGCCAACCCCCTTTCCCCTGCCCAAAAGATTTTTCAGATCTGTTCCGGGGACATGAAGCAATGGAATGACGTTTTTTCACCCCGTAGCCCTGGGACTGACAAAAAAGTGCCTCCTCGAAGGGGGGGCCCTCAAAAAACGGCGGGTTGCACCAGAGCTCCCACTGGCTGACACAAAGTTACAAAAGGGGAGTACCCCGTCGCCTGAATCATCAAAAAATCTTTAAGGGGCCTTTCCCCTATTCATACAGTTTTTTCCAACATTGCAGGCTGGAATTCCAATTTGGGAAAACATCGCTTTCAGAGGGGGTTGGGGGGAAAGGCCTTTCTGCCGCTGAAAACCCGAGGAGGGTTTTCCCTGGCTTTTTTAACGAATGGATAAAGGGGCATGCCCCAGTTTTCCGGGCCTTTTTCAAAATTTTCTGAAGATGGGGAAAGATTTCGGGAAAAAACTTTTCAAAACCCAGTTTAAAACCCAAAAAACCGCCAGGCAGGGCGCATGGACCATCCCCCCTGGGTTTGCAGCGCGGACTCATGTTTTCTCCCTTTGCCGTAACTTTGATTCCGTTTTGCAGTTGGTGCGGAGAAAGCCACACATCGTTTTTTTGCTGCATGATGGGGAAATTTTTCCCTTTCCCCTGTGTGACTTTTTTTCCCCGAGGCAACCAGGTTTAGAACTGCTGACACCGCTTGCCCTACACTGTGGTATGATGGAGCAGTTTCTTGTGGAAATGAGGGGTTGGGTTTGGGGGAGGAGGGGGAGGCAATTGGCGCAGGACCGCAGTTTTACAACGTTGAGGAAAAAGCGCCGTCTACTGTCCCAAATTTGTTTGGGGTGCCTGGGCCCGGGAAACACATTTACCCATGGACCGTAAAGGACATGTACTGGGGGCCCAAAACGTAGGGTTTCAGCTCCAACCTTGCGCTGCGTCACCTTGAAACAAACTGGAAAAAGCTCAAGGACTGGCCCCCTTTTTTGTTTTACATATTTATGAAGTGCTGGTACTGCCTTTTTTTTAAAAAAATTTCGGCTTGGAAATTCCATCTCGGCTCGGCACAAGCCATTGTTCTTGAAAGGTGGGACGTCCACCATTGGAAAAAAAAAAAGGGACGTAGTACCAACAACTTGGACAGGAGCACGGGTTTTAGCTTTCGCACCTTTGGATGGGGGGGACGCATATGTTGTTTTCTTTTCAATCGCCTTGCTTTAAGACTGCCCGGCCCATGAGTAGCGAGGGAGCAGGACAACTGGCCGGGAGATGATGTCAAAGAGAAACGTACCTTCTGCAGAGGTGGGGACCCTTGATGGCTGAAATGGCATGCGTCCCACGGTTTGCTGCTGCTGCGGGGGCAGGAGGGACCACCAATCTAAAGCCCGTTTCCCCAAAGGGCCACGGGATGGTGACGTGCAGGTTTTGGGACGCAGGGCCATGGTCCCAAAATTTAAAGGCCGGGCACGCTTCACTTTTTGCCCACAATTCTACAAAAACCCAAAAATTCGGCTCCCCCCGGGTGTCTTAGAAAAAGAACCCCCACCCCCAGATTTAGCTGATTTTACCAAAAAACTTTCCCGCACTGAGGGGATACTACCCCGTTTGCTTCACTGACCCCCTGTCCCGGAAATTTCTTGGACCGCAAGGGGTTTTTTCCCCCCGGGGCCGTTTGGGCTCCAACCTCCCCTTGCGCTACCCTGCTGATAACGGTCACACAACCCACTTGCTGGCTGCCCGTTTGCCTGACGCACAAGCTGACCCCCTTTTTCCCCTGACGATGATAAAGCCCCTTTCTTTCACCCGGTTTCCCAAGTGCGGTCGGCTCCTTTATCATCAATTTGTGTTTAATCGTCACTGCTGTCCTTCCCGGTCTTGGAAAGAAAGGGGCTCCCCCCTCCCCAACATGCCCCCCCCAGCCACTTTCCACATCTATACTTTGCCGCCTATTGCAAAAGCGGGGGAATTTTGGGCCCATTTCTTCGCGCCAAGTAGTCCCTGATCCCCCTCCTCAAATTTTTCCCTCCTCGCTATATAGGGGCCCGGTGAGCCCAAAACCAATAGTAGATCTCTGGCTGGGGGAAAACCGGGATGGGACAAGGCGGGTTGAGGCCCGGTGAGGGCCGCTGACCCCCCCTTTACCCCCCCATGCCAAAAGGGTTTTTGTCTGCTTTTCCCCCATTTTTGGCGGGGGTTGTCAATTTTCCATAGGGGAGGAAGTGGATGACCTAGTAAAACCAATCAAGAACCCTTAGGTTGCTAGTCAGCACACAGCCGCTGATGACAGCGGCAGTTTTTGGCCTCCCCCGGTGAGCCCTGCCGACCCCCCTTGCTGTGCGCGACCGGGCCTGCTCCGGGAAAATGTTTGGGGCCCACTCCCACCGCGGGTGAAGACCCTGCCACCTCCTGTCTGACATCCTTTTTTGTTCTAAAGTGTACAGACATTTTTTGATGAAGATATCTTTATATGATAAATACACACCCTTTATTTGACCCCAAATGAACCCACTAACTTTTTTTGGGGAAACCCTGGACAAAAACTGGCTCCAAAAAAAGGCCGGGAAAAAATTTGACTTGTATTTTTTGTTTAAAAACTCTGGGGTTTTTACTAAATTGTTAAAAGCACAAACAGGTTTTTTTTAAACCCTTTCGGATAAAAATTTTCTACAGAATTTCTTCTGTTGCGGTAAAATAGAAAGTTCTTTTTCTGAGTTCAACTACTAATACTTGTTAACCCTTGGGTGTAAATTGCACAAAAAAAATTTTGGGAGCCACCCAAAATACTAGGTTGTAGGTTTTACAATGGCGTGTTTTTTACGCTACACAACAAAAAGAAAAAATTGTAAATTTAAATTTGCTTTTAAAATTTTTGCTACAGGGAAAAAAAAATTTTTTTTGGGGGTGAAAAAGCGGTTTTTTTTTGTCACCACAGCAGGGAAAAAAAACGCTTTAAATTTAAACCCCCGGATTAAAATTGGGGCAAAAATTAGCAGCACAAACAAATAGCTTTTTAGCTTTTTACCCAAAGGGGTATTTTTTTTCGCTACACAAAAAGAAAAAAAAAAATTTTAATTAACCTTCGTTTTTTTAATTATGGGTACAGGAAAAATTTTTTTTTTGGGGGTGAAAAAAACGGTTTTTTTGGGGTCACCCCCAGCAGAAAAACAACGGTTAATTAACCCCTTTGGGTGTAAAATTTTGGGAAAATTAAAAAGGCAGCCACAAACCCAAATACTTTGTAAACGTGTTTCAATGGCGTATTTTTTACGCTAAAAAACAAAGAAAAAAATTTTAATTAACCTTGCTTGTGAATTATGCTACAGGAAAATTTTTTTTTTTTGGCGGTTAAAAAACATTTCCCTTTTAGTTTCCCGCAAAAAACAACGCTTAATTAACCCCCGGATGTAAATTTTTCGCAAAAAATGGGGCAAACCACAAACTACTATTTTGTAGCATGTTTCAATGGGATTTTTGAAACTACGCCCAAAAGGAAAAAATTTTTAATTAAAACCCTTTTCTTTTTGAATTTTGCTACAGGAAAAATTTTTATTTTTTGGGGGTGAAAAAGCGGTTTTTTTGGGGTCCCACAGCAGAAAAAAAAAAGTTAATTAACCCAGGTTAAATTGCGCAAAAGAAATTTTACAGCCAGAAATGAAAATGTAATTTTATTGTAAAAATGCTGGTTTTTTTTAAATGAAAACAAAAAGGACCTGGGGTTTGATATCCCTTGGATATTAAAAGTGCTTTAGCAGATAGCATTTAAAAATTTTAAAGCAGCTTTCATGGACGCACACGGACTTCAGATCCCAATTTCCCCAAAAAACGAAATAGAAAATTAAAGGGAAACAGTCTCTGAGAAAAATTTAGACACCCCCCAGAAATCGCGTATAAAAATCAGTTTTCATTTAAGGGGGGGGGCCCTTCCCCAAAAAAACCCCACAGCACCTTCCCCGATCATCGTTTTCCCAGAGTGGCCCCCCACGTTTGCGCCCGGCCTAAAAAAGTCTTTTCGTCCAAACCCGCCCGTTTCTGATTGGCTTTTATCTCTGCCCATGTCTGGGAGGGTTTTGCCCTTTTCCCCCAGCGTTCTTTGCCCCCTGTAAACCCCCGGGGTGCTGCAGCCCTTTTAAAACCCCTGAAAAGCACACTTGTTCACCCGAAATCCCCCCAAAATTCGACTTCGTTCAGAACCGAAGTTTTTCCAAAAAATTTAAATTAATTCCCCCCTCGTTTTGAATCAATTTTGCCCCTCCTACTGAAAAATGAAGGACTGGAAAAGGTTTTTTTTACAAATAGGGTTTTACATTAATTTTTAGAAAGTGGGCCATCTCAGGTTTTTTTTAAAACTATTGATAGTGATATGAAAAATAAAAAGAAACTTAAACAAAAATCCTTGCAAAATGTGTATAACATAAACACATGAAATAAACAAAAGGTCATACTGTCCAACCCTTAGACAATGCAAAGTTAGACTAGACAGTCTTACAATGTGCCACATTTATGAAAGTGTTGCTAAATCTGCCACATATTAGAATAATCTAATCACACTTTACACCTTTTTTAACTCGACTTACTTTATGCCACTGTGTGCACTTTCGTAGTCTAAACCATGCCCCCTTTTTACAAAACCATATCCCTTTACAGAGGCCACTCCCTTTTTGTTGGAAAAGTTGAAGAAAAGGATAGAAATTGTCTAAAACACATAATAAATGTGGTTTAAATCATGTACACTATTAATTTTGGTGCAAATTGTGACAGAATTTTGCCACAACTGCCTTGATAAATGAGCCATAGTGTTTGTCTGTCTATAAAATATATATTTTTATTGGTTAATAGAAATTTTGAGTTACTTTAAATAAATGGCCTTGTCATTTGGAAACATATATTTATCAAGAGTGTATTGTGGCATGTACCTGTGTGCACCACAATACACCTACTGTGGAAAGTCCGCGGTGGCTAGGGCATTCTTTCAACAGCACCACCTCACTGCCTACTACTCATTTTATTTTCCCTTGTGTATAGTCGCCCGGAATATGCAGGATTATCATAGCACTCAAAGAGTGCTAAGATCTTACTGTATATGCGGGGCACTCCTCTGGTGCATTGCAGCAAAATTACGTTCTAGAGTACGTTTTGTGAACATAACCTTACTCATGTATATTTCGGGTCACAAACATTTTCTTTTTGTTATAAACAAAAAATTAAGGTGTTGATATTTAGGGCCACATGTAAGAAAGCTGTCTAGGTCTAAAATTCACTTTGTTGCCCACAGCAACAAATCAGAGCGCCCCTCTCATTTTTCCAGAGCACTATATGAAATGAGACGGGAGCTTTGATTGACTGCTATGAGCAACAAAGTGAATTTTAGACCTAGACAGCTTTCATACATGTGGCCCTTAATTATTAAATGTAATACATTGTGTGCTGCTGTTCTCTAAACGTTTTTGTAGCATAAATACATGGCCAACCTGATTCTTAATACATAGCCAAGTGTAGCCAAATTGTCATTAAAAGTAATATAAACTGTTTTTTTGTTTTACTTTTAGTTGAATGCTATAATATTTAGAAATTGCTTTTATCTGGACTAATCAAGATTTCATCAAATTTTGTGGATTACCGACAGGTCTTACAATTTGAAAACTTTCTTATAAAAGTAAAAAGCTAAGAATAAGACTAAGACTAACATAATATGCTAAAATATTCATCTACCACTATAGTTTTGCTTTATGCTTCTGACCTTTTATGATCTTAGATAAGATGTTCTAGTTCTGTGCCAGATACGCGTATGGTACTATCTATGGTACTACCTGAGTAAAGGGTATAATCTTTATACCTAACAAAGTGTTAGCTGCAAAAGTATGAAATCCAGTGGAGGAGAAGCTACAGGGGGCACAGAGGTTTCAGCTTTGGCGCCTGTGGGAGCCTAAAGGTCCATCTATTACTTCAGGGGCTGCAGTATTATGAAAGGTAGATGAAGGCTAAGGGGACCCTAGCAGAGTTTTGCATCAGGGTCTTGGAACTTTACTCTATGCCTCTGGTAATATCTATAAATAAATAAACATGCTACACAGTGTACATAAGTACATTGTATCCTTGAGCTCTGCAGGTGAAAGTCTGTTGGTTCAGAAAGAATTATATAACATACAAAGTTATGGAAGTATCTTAGAATGCCAACTGGGACATTACAATTTAAATTATTTATGAATACCTTATTACAATTAGAAGAGTTTTCCAGAGGATTCTTTTTATTTTTAACAGATCAGAGTGGGTGAAAAAGAGGAAGCATTACTAATGTTCCCAATCCTCCATACCATCGTTTCCCTTTAGTCACCAGAATGCAGTTGATCAAATGCTTTCCCGCTCTCTTCGTAAAATGCAAGAAATGTGACTCCGCAATGACCCACCTCAGTCATGATTGCACTTTAAAGTGTTGTAATGGGTTTCAGTCATTAGTGCTAGTATGATTTAAAGGGGAGTGATGCTTTGCTTTTATATAATAATATTTTCCTGGATAAGATTTTTAATTAACTGCTAATTTACATTTTGCAATTTTATCTAAGGGAGATTTAAATCTGCATTCAAAAGTCTATTGACTGCAATAATGTTTAGTAAATTTTAATTGTCATGATTTAGTTGTAATCTGTACTATATAAAATTGTAAAAAGAGCTGTTGTGT
>JAODAL010037277.1:0-40619 GCA_025379985.1 Phyllomedusa bahiana | reverse complement strand
CTGCTTTATGTGGAGCGATGAGGACATTTTGCATCTTTTTTTTGATATGTTTTTTTTTTAAATCTGTGTACGGGAGTTGTTCTTATGGCGTCCCCCAAGCTTGCTTAAAAAATTGAAGGTAAATCTCCTTCTGTTTTCCCCGTTATAGTAAAATAAGGTTTGAATTTTGCAGAAAAGTGCATAGTTATAATCAATAAACTCTGACAATCCAGCAGGGGTATTTTTATTTTGTGTTGATGTTTTTAATTTTAGTATTCTTCCTGAAGTTTGTCCCTTTGCCAAAAGTTTTATTCACTTTTCATGTGTTAAGTAAAGGGTTAAAAGGGGTTGTCTCACCAATGATTGTTTTTATGTTAAAGATCTTGTAAAAAAAGTAATTTGCATATGTGTCCTTTAAAACAGTGTCCTACCTATTTAGATTTCCCCTTTGTATGGGCTGCATCAACTCCTCAGGTCATTTAAGTAATACCTGTTTGATCTCTCTTGATAGGTTTGCCAGCACTGGTCACTATAGCTACGGCCTGGCTTCTACTGCAGCCTATGGAAGCCAGTAAACACGCCCCTAAATTAAAAGTGAAACCAAAAAAGGACTGAGGAAAGATGAATCAATGTAGGGAAAACCCTTTAATTATAGTAATAGCAATTTTAAAATAATTTTTTCTGTTTTAAATTTCATTTTTTTTGCTCATAAAAAAGGGGGAAAATTTCCTCCCCGACATTTTTGGCTGAATACATGCTAAGTGTCTGAAAAATTTTGGTCCCCCCTGGGTACTATCTTTGAGAATTTGTGTGTAGAACTGAGAGGTGACGCATATGCAGACTTCCATTTTTTAAAATGGGATTTCTGAGTTTAGTGATAATCTCATTTGACTGTACTTGGAACTCCTATGGGTGAAAAGAAGAGTACCCTTTTGGTTTGGGCCCCTGTTTCTTTGGCTGGGTTGTTGCCGCTCTAACACAGCAGTTACTTTTTGGATGAAATTTCAAAGGGTTTTCCCGTACATAACGAAATAAATTTGGAAACTGATAATCGCCTTCCCTTTTTACTTTGGTCCGTGCGACTTTGTGGGGGTCTCTCCCTGGTCTTCTGTTTACTTTTCGAATGGGACATCACTACTGCGTACGATTGGCTAAAGGGTCAGTGCCCCCTGCGTTACATCAAATTTCCTGTTAGGAGCTGTTCACTTTTTGAGTGATGATGTAAGCATAGGGACGTGGGCTCCCGCAGCCAATCATGGGGGAGCAGCAGAGATGTCCCATTTGGTGGTAAATTTAGAATTTATAATAATAATTTTTTATTTTTTTATCGCCCCAAATATTTTGCAGCAAATTACAATGTAGAGGAATAAATACAGATAGAAAAAAACTAATATTTGAAGAAAAAAGCTATTCACAGATCAAACAAGTGTGTGGGCCCTGCTCGCGGGAGCTTACAATCTATGTGGGAATAGGAGTGAGACACAAATGAGAAGTTCTTGGGTTTGAACAGATTTATCCACTTTTCAAAAAACTACAGGATAGTAGACATAAAAAGTGTTTGAATGTTCCACCCCGACAGTACATCTATGTACAGATAAATGCATGTACAGTTAAAACCAGACACATATGCAGCTTTTTCTCACTGTCTGACATGAAATCAGAATAAACCTTACCTGTTTTAGGTCAATTAGGAACCCAAATTATTTATATTTGCCAAATGCCAGAATAATGAAAGGGAGAGAATATTTTAAGGCATTTTTACTACTTTCTGCAAAGTCAAAAGTTTACATACATTTCATTAGTATTTGGTAACATTGCCCTTAAACTGTATGACTTGGGTCAAACATTTTTTATATCTTTCCACAAGCTTCTCACAATAGGGTTGGTAGGCATTTTGGCCCATTCCTCCTGACAGAACTGGGGTAACTGAGCCATGTTTGTGGTCACCTTGCTCATACCCGCCTTTTCATCTTTGCCCATAGATTTTCAATAGGATTGAGATCAGGACTTTGTGATGGATACTCCAAAACACTGACTTTGTTATCCTTAAGCCACTTTGTAACCAGTTTGGCATTATGCTTCGGGTCATTGTCCATTTGGAAGACCCATTTCCAGCCAAGCTTTAGCTTCCTGCCTGATGTCTTGAGATGTTGCTTCAGTATTGTCACATAATCTTCTTTCTTCATAATGCCATCTATTTTGTAAAGTTCACTAGTCCTACCTACAGCAAAACAACCCCACAACATGGTGCTGACACCCCGTGTTTCACAGTTGGGATGGTGTTCTTAGGCTTTCAAGGTTCTCCCTTTTTCCTTCAAAAGTAACGATGGTCATTATGGCCAAACAGTTCAATTTTAGTTTCGTCAGACCACAGGACATGTCTTCAGAAATGTAGGCCTTTGTTCCTGAGTGCATTTGCAAACATTAATCTGGCTTTTATATGTTTCTTTTGGAGTAATGGTTTCTTCCTGGCAGAGTGGCCTTTCAGCTCATGTTGACACAGTACTCGTTTCACAGTGGATAATGACACAATTTTACCAGCTTCCACCAGCATCTTCACAAGGTCTTTTACTTTTGTTCTTGGGTTGATATGCACATTTCGGACCAAAGCACGTTCATCTCTGAGACACAAAACCTGTCTCTTTTCTGAGCGTTATGATGGCTGGACATTCCCATCTTGTTTGTACTTGCATATAATTGTTTGTACTTGCATATAATTGTTTGTACAGATGAACGAGACACTTTCTGGTGTGATTTAAAATACATCCACAGGTGTGTCTCTGATTATTTCTGATGTTGCCAATAAACCTATCACAAGCGTCCAAAGACATGACATCATCATATGGGCTGTCCCAAATTGTTTAAAAGCATAGTAATCCTTGTAAAAAATTCTCTCATTATTCTGGTATTTGGCAAATATAAATAATTTTGGTTCCTAATTGACCTAAAACGGGTAAGATTTATTCTTATTTCATGTTACATAGTGAGAAAAACATGCAGATGTGTCTTTTTATATAGTGTATGGAAACTTCTGGTTTCAACTGTAAGTGCAGGGAGTGACAGAAATGTGTGTGACTGAAAGTATGGGGGTTAGCAATTAGGGATCTTGTAGACAATCCTGAGAAGATGTATTCTTAGGTCACGCTTAAAATTGTAAATGTTATGAGTAAGTCTGATCGCATGGGGTAGTACATGCCAGAGAACTGTGCAGTACTTACGAAGTTTTGGAGATGAGCATCAGATGTTCGGATGTTGGAGGCATCTACTCTAATATTATCAGCAGAATGCAGAGTCTTGGTAGGATGGTAGACTGAAATGAGGGAGGGGACAAAGGGGTATAGCATTGTGGAGAGCCTAATGAGTAAGGAGGACTAGTTTAAATTGGATTCTGCACTGAATGAGCAACCGGTGCATTGACTGGCAAAGAGTAGAAGCATCAGTATAGCAGCTGGACTGATTGATGAGGGGGGAGTTTACAGAAAGAGAAACCGATAACCAAGGAGTTACAGTAGTTAAGATGAGAATGTATAAGGGCAACAATAAGAGTTTTTGTTATTTCCACAGTTAGAAAAGGGATGATTCTGGAGATGTTTTTGAAGTGCAGATGACAAGAGCGGGGAAAGGATTGAATTTCAGGAGTAAAGGACAGATTGAAGTCTTGTATAACCCAAAGACAACTGTCCTTCTGTCTAGGATTTATGGTAGTATCACACCCTGAAACAGAACTAGCTGGGTTGGGGTGGTTAGTAAAACTTTAATTTTTGTCAAGTTTAGCTTCAGATAGAAAGAGGTCATGATGTTGGAGATAGCAGACAGGCAGTCACTGGTGTTATCTAGCAGGGCAGAAGTGGTGTTATGGAAAAATGTATATAATTGAGTGTCATCAGCATAGAGATGGTATTGAAAGCCGAATTAGCTGATGGTTTGTCCAATGAGGGCTGTGTAGAGTGAAAAAAGGAGAGGACCTAAAACTGATCCCTGAGGAACCCCAACAGCAAGAGGTAGAGGAGAGGAAATAGAACCAGCAAATGAGACCCTAGATGAGCGGTCAAAAAGGTAGGATGAGCAGTGTCCTGAAGGCCTATGGAGCTGAGCATACTGAGGAGAAGTTGATGATCTACAGTGTTGAATGCTTCAGAGGGATCCAGAAGAAGAATCAATAGTTTCCACGAGATTTAGCCATCTGGAGATTGTTTGAAACTTTAGCTAGATTAATATCTGTGGATTTTAAAGATTTGAAAAAAGTTAGCAGGGAGATAATGGATTAGGCGAGCGTAGACCAAACATTTCAGGAGTTTAGAGATGAGGGGCAGGTTAGAGACTGGTCGGTAGTTAAAAGGGCTGGAAGGCCCACAGTGGGCTTTTTTTTAGTAAAGGGGTTATGACTGTGTTCTAAGGAGGATGAAAAGATCCCAGAAGATAGAGAGAAAAGAGAGGGTAAAGATTTACAGTTAGGTGAGAAATGACATTTAGGGAGAGGGACTGAAAGAGGTACGAGGGAATGTGTTCGCTAAAGCAAGTAGTGGGGCGAGCAGACGAGAGAAACCTCAAAGCTTCTTCTTCTGTTGGAGTACATTTCTCTCTCTTTTTTTCTTTTCTTTTTTTTTGTATTAAAGGCTGCTATTTTTTGTGAGTTGGCAACTTAGTGAGCTGCCTTAATGACCCTTGAAGTATTCCCATCTTTACGCATGTAAACTACTTGTAGAAGGCATGCACTCAGAGGCTTTATTTTTAGAATGTTGGGTCAATACTTGTCAGTAAAGTTAAAAAAAAATTGATTTGCGTTTTTCCCAAAAAATAATCTTAGCAAATCTGTTTTTTTAAAGTTTTGACCCCTTTTTTAAAATGTACTCGCTGGAAGAGTATAATAGTTTGGTTGCCCATCCACTCCAACGCAAAGCAAATGGAGCACATTTGCTTCACTGGTATTTTGGGTCATTGCTATAAAAGAATACTGTGTATGTTGCTGTAGACTATCGAGTGCACTTTCCTAGAGAAGACGATGGTAGAGTAGTGTTTTTAGATCTGTTTTGTGCTGACTCACATAAAGCTTAGATACATGTGAAACAGAGCCACTTAAAGGGGTTGTCTCACTATGTTTATTCATCTTACCTCAGTGCTGTTTTCTTGGTTTCACTTTTGAATTCGGTGGTTTTTTGGGCTTCCACTGGCTGCAGTAGAACCCAGGTCTGTAGCTTAGAAACCCAGTGCTGGCAGCTATGGGGTAGATCAAACAGGTCTGTATCTTAGCGATTGAGGAGCTGATGCACCCCATAAAAGAGGGGTAGCTAAAATAGTTAGGATACTTTAATGGACTTATTTGAAAAGTGACTTGATTTTGAAAGATCTTTAAACATAAAAAGCAATCCTTGTGGTGAAAAAAACAGTTTAATTTTACACGCAAAAAAAAATTAAAGGGTTTTCTCACTCAAGATTCGTTTCACATAAAGGGACAGTTAAATAAAGACTTTTTCAAAATACTTTGGTCAATATATTTCCCTTTAGTCATGAGACCAAAGCGTTTGAAGTGCTCACAGGATTTCTGTGGTTACCCGCATACCAGATGGATGTCTGTTATCTAAATAGTTGGAGGGGGAAAAAAAGCAGGCAGTGAGGGCACCCCCGACGATTGAAGCAAAATTATTTTTTCTAAAAGATTAGCTTCTTAACAGATACATGTCATATGAGAACTGAAAAGCATGACTTTAATCTTGTTAGAGATAAGTCTCCTGCAGAGTAACTGCTCACTGAAAGTTGAATATGGAAATCACTGCTGTAGAACCAGCCCCGCTGAGGGGACGAGTAAGTGCAAAAATCTGAAACTAGTAAACGCATGGTGAGAAAACCCCTTTCAGGCATCTGGAGAGACATGTATGAAAACTGTCCAGGTCTAAGACTTTCCTTGTTGCCCATATTAACCAATCAGAGCTCCCCTTTCATTCCATATAGTGCTCTGAAAAAAAAGAAAGGGGAGCTCTAATTAGAGCTCCCCTTTCCTTTTTTCCTATGGGCAACAAAGAAAGTTTAGGCCCCGGGCCACGGCAAGGACAATTTCCCCTCGGTTTATCCGTGCACACGGCCGCAGGAGGGGGGGGGTTCTCCGCGATTAGCGGAGAAGAGCCCTACCCCATCACATACACATGTTCATAATCCGCCTGAAAACCGGACGGAAGAATGTGCATGTTCAATGTTTTTCAGACTGCCGGCGGTCCGAAAAACTGCTGGGCGGAAAGCCCGTGCAGTGGGGACTGCTGCGCGGGTTTTTTTCCGTAGAGGTCCATTTTAAGATTTGTCAGCCGGTTTGCAGACGGTTTTCAAAACCAAAAAACTGTCTGCAAACCCGTGCCGTGGGGACAAGCCCTTAGACTTTAGATGCTATGTCTGAATGAGATGCCTTTCTGGTTTAAGATGTTGTACACAGTCATCTTGCTCCTAAACTCTCTGTGACAAAACTGAAAACTGAAGTCCTACCTCGTGCGCTCTCACCTCTATCTTCTCCTGGCTTGGCCTTGACTAACTTCCTCAACCTGCAAAGATAAAATACTTGTTAATCAGTTAAAAATGTATGTGCTCTAAGAAATGTATATTACACCCAGTAGCTTATGGTTGGTATAGAAGTTGATCTCTATCTTCAAAACAAACCCTTCTTTTAAAGAGGACCTGTGACATCTCTTAAAATGTCTATTTTAGTAAATCCTCGTGTTCCCTGTGGAATAACAATTCTGTAGCATCTTCTCCTATAACTCTGTGTTGTGCTGTTCCTCTGTTATTCCTTCTAGAAATGTATTGCTGAACCTGGTAGTTGAGTGTTAGCATTCCAGATTTAAAAGGGCTATGTACCTACACACACTGTCAGCACTGATTGGACAATGCCATACTGTGTAGGGACATGCCCTCAGTTAGTAACACCCAGCTGACAGGTTGAAAATTAATTCCTAGGAAAAATAACCGTGAGCCATACTAAACAGAAACTTAAGGAAAGATACCCCAGAAAATCTAATAAGACAAACCTATCAGGAATGGGCACAGGTCCTCTTCAAGAACTGTCTTCAATGGGACCTGATGCACGAGTGATGGGAGTCCCCTGCCACAGACCTCCATCGACACCACCCTCTGACTTGTCTAGTAGATGTCTAACAGGGATCTTTCACTTTAATAGGTTTCCTTACATCTTTTTCATACTGCTGACAAATAAAATGTCCACACTCTCAATGATAAAGGCTTTTGAGTATTAGAGTATTCATCAGCAACCTTACGGTATCCTATTTAGACTGCACAAGATGGATAAAATCCAGTTAATTGAATGTCTGATGCAGCACCAGGACGACGGGTAGGCGACAATAGGCAACCGCCTAGGGCATCACTTCATCCTAACTAAGAAGGGGGCGCAAGAAAGGATGTAGTGGGCTGAATTTTACACTGGGTGGGGCACTATAAGCCTTATTTACCTAGGGCACCAGAATACCATGTTATTTCCTTTTTCTGCAGTATGATCTGGAAATGTATCCAAGTCCTGAAATTGTCTTTATAATGTAGTTTGCTGCATGGTCTGCTGCATTTGTATAGCACGTGCTGTTTTCTCTCACAGGACTTGGATGATCTGGATGCAGAGTTGTTGAATCCCGAAAGCCAAAATCGGCCCCTGCAAAAAATTCTAATCAAGCCGTTAGTGATCTGAATAATCAAGACAAGGCAATAGGTGCTAAAAGAGGCAAGTTTTTTTTTTTCGTTTTATAAAACAACCATTTTCACATAGGGGGCCACCAACACCCTGCTCTGTAAGGCCTACAGTACAGAAGGGGAGATGTAGTTATATTCCTGCTATTAAGATGAAGGCCGCTTATGTATTAAATGGAAGTTTCAGGTATGTAAGATCAGAAACTACTGTTACAGGGTGGCTATTCTGGTTCACAGAGAAAGATCTGACTCAAGAGGCCCTTCTCTAAGATGTCTGAATGCCCTTCTTAGGGCATATGAACAGTGCTTATATTCATGTGTAATTCATATTAAACTTGCACTGTATATATTTTTTTTTTTCCAACATGTTTTTATTGAAACATTTTTTTAAAGGATTGAACATCAAATACAAACCAAGGGGAGTTAAGTATCTTGAAACAAACAGTTCCTCCCTTACATAGAACATGGACATCGTAGTTAAAAAAAAGAGAATACAATGTCAAAGGCTACATTATGACAGGAGCTACCACAATTTATCATAGGATAATGCTTAGAGATATCCAGTGCAACTAGTGATTTGGTCCTTGAAAAAGAACTACAAGTTAATAATAACCTATGACATATGTGACCCGCAAATAGGCAAGGCGTATAGCCAAGTATATCATGGAGATGAACAAAGTGATTTCAAACTTCGTAATTGGAACGAGGTGGGGAGGTAGAGTAGAGTGGGTGTCACCCAACAATGCGATCCTACGAATTTTCTCAGCCATTGTTGTAGTAAATGGCTTGTTATCGTTGGGTCTATTGGTGCCACCTGAGAGTGGAGGCAAATACCATGAGCCGAGTAGTCGCATTCCGAGGCCACACTGTTAAATTTGAAAAGAAAGAATGGTATAATTACATGAGGGGAGAGAGTTAAAGAGAAAAGGGGTGGGGTGGGGGGGGGGGGAAGGGGAAGCGTCTGGCACACCCGCGAGAGAATGAGAGACCCACCGTCATTTTTACATGTTGACAGCACCACAGTACTAAAAGGTAGAGTCTTCACCAGTTAGGGTCGTCTCCTGCGCACTGTATAATTTTAATAGACTGATTGCTTTCATGAATAGTATAAACTTCTCTCCTATCCAGATGTGCCATTTTGGCATGATAATTTTATTGAATGGGAGTCCACTCCCACCTCCTTCCCCGCCGTCGGCCTTCGCCTCACACTAATTTAAATGTCTAGCATATAATACTGCATTTTGTCTGTAGCCACTGCTACTGGCAAACATATGGCTGACCAAAGTTTCTAAAGCCAAACCCATGGCAATTAGGTAATCCGCAGCAAAAATGTATCCAGGAAGATGAGTTTGGTTTAAATGTAAAAAAAGATTTTCATTTCATATAAAAATAAAACATATGCCAAAGGCAACAAGATGCTTACGCGTTTCAAACTTAACCGGCTATGTATAACGTTATATTTGAAATGCGTAAGCATTTTGTTGCCTGTTGCTCTTTGCATATTTTTTATACAGAATATTTTTTTTTTTCATTTTAACGAATTTCACTTTGCTGGATACTACATTTTTGCTGTAGACCTTTCCATTTTGATCCATGTTGGCGCTACAGTACAATAGAGATAGGCGAGTTGGCTACCTGTCAGTTAATCAGCTAATCCCCAAACTTTCTTTCCTGAAAAAGATGTCTTGATAATGATTTTTTTTTTACACTGTAGGTTTATTAAAAATTATTGCTTCCATGACTCTCATCCATTTTAGTTGTGTTAGCTCTTGCAGAAGCTCCATCTATTCTAGGAGATGGTATGATTTCTAAAAAAAAAGATTACTGTCAACAAAACAACGTAAGTTTGGAAGCTGCTTCCATCCTCTGATTGATAAATGAGTTAAAATTGCAGGAGACAGTTTTGAAAAGCTGCTTCTGCCCCTATCGCACCAGATCCTCCAACATAAGGCATGTTAGGGGCAAAATATACATTTTGTATCAAGGATATTAAATCATTGTAAAATCTACCAAGGAAGGTTCTCTGACGTTTATATATCTTTATTCTTTGTGTAACAGGGACATCAGCACCTGAAAGCGAGAAGAAACCATTGTCTGCACCAGTTGGCCAAGCCCGACCTTACAAGAAATTCTCCTTTGATGGTAAGTGAAAAGACTTGCAGTGAGATAAAGCAGTGTGATCTTCATTTGACCTTCTTGTCTTGCCTTCATGCTTATCAGAAGATGCTCCTGACTTAGAAAAAGCATTACAAAATGCAGGTAATAACATTCTAGTGTTTTCTTTACATCAAAGAAGTAAATCTATTAGCTAGAAATGCCTCTTTATAAAAGAAGAAAGAAGTGCTACCCTCAGTAACCAATTGGATTTTGGCTGTTTGGTTTTTTTCTCAACCCACATCTGAATGCTTGCAATGGGCTCTTTATTAAAGTAGATATTGCATGGGGGCATATCTCCATTAACAGAGATTCCTGCATTCACCTCTTTGTAGGGAGAGAATCGCCTCCAGATCTGTTGGTGCCAGATATTTACATGACTGATGTCTGTATATGTCTTGTGTGGTGTCTTTGGTTTGTTTTGATGCACAGGAGCACATATCTGTCTTTAATGGGTTTCTCTATTTTACATTTAAAAACTAAAAATAGGCCACAGTTGTCTAATAAAACAAAAACACAAAACTTTTCATTGCACTCGCCGCCTTTCCAGCGCTGAAGCTGCCAGTGGGGTCCCTGGTTTCCTTCCTAAATTTGTGCTTGGTATGGAATACCTGCAATCTATCAGTGGTCGCATGATATTCCCTTGACATGTGCCATTCATTTCCTGAACAGTGACGTCACTGGAATAACACATGACCATTAGGCTGGGTTCACACGGCTTATTTGCGGGGCTTAATTACGCCCCGCAATTACGGCGTGTGGATGGGGGCGGGAGCGGGGGGCCTGCACCTCGCCGGCCCATAGACTTTCATTACCAGCAGCGCGTATACGCCGCTGGTAATTCTCATGTCACTTTCTCCTCACCCGGCGGATTCGCCGAGCAGGGAGAGGAGACGTAATCCATAGTTCTCTATGAGGACTGTGGATTACCGTAATGACTGGGACGTATTCAGCTAACAATTGGCTGCAGTAGTCACACTGGCCGCAAAGTGGGAACAAAAGGCCACAACAGCAGTACATAGAGTGAAATTTGTGTCAAATCTGCAGTAAAATTATCATGTGATTTACCATGTGAATTCTGTACTGCGTCTGAGGCTTAGGGTCCCCATACACATTCGAAGAAATTGTAAGAACCCACTGGGAAACAGTATGTGTATCTGGGCGTCCTGACTCTTCACTGACAGATCATGATAGGCCAACAGTGGTTGAAGGTATATGAACTGCTGCAGTTTATATGAGTATTCTTTATGATTTTTCCTTTGCTTTCTGGGGAGAAGATATAAATGATTCACTTGATGGATTCGTATCTGATGAAGCTAATGGAATTGCTAAGAAGACAAACCCCCTGTCGTCCAAATCTGTTCCACAAGTGGCCTCTTTGAAGAGCAGTGGTAAGGGCAATGCGTAAAAGGGAGCTTGACACATTTCTTAATATAGAATACAATGATATGCAAATTGTTAATGCACTTAAGTGCTCTTCCCAGTTTTTATAACTTCTAAAGCATTGAATCCACTGAAATCCATGATAAGGGTGCATGAGAGCAAAATCTGTTGTTTTTAGTGGCTCTTTTCTGGGTAGTAGAGCAGGTAACTGAGCTTAGCAATACATTATTATGGAATGACTGACACTGTTCTAGATACCATAGTGATGACTATGAATGCAGATTGAGGGACAGAGATAGGGGACGACTGTATGTACATAACTGACTTTCCTTATTTTTTATTGATTGTATGGTTCTTCTATACTGCAGGTACTTTTTTAAATATCTTTTCGGGTCGCGTGTGCAGTATTGGGTGCAGTGTGTGTATGTATAATGTTTTCAAATAGTCTCCAAAAAAATGGGAATCTAGCAAGAGAAGAAAGAGGGACTTTTAATGACTATATTTACCTTTTTGCCATAGGCAAACTTAAACTCTATCAGTTCTCAATCTATAAAGCACTAAAACGTAACTTTTATTATGTATAACACTTAACCGCGATGCACACTATTTAAAAACCTGATTTCATTTAACAGTATCCCTGAACTTTGGCAATGTTTATACGAAAAAGTGCCATTGGCGTCTTAATGAGTCTCTGTTGGAACAACCCCAACATAGGGAAGAACTACGCCAAGCAATTGTGGGGTACCTTCAACTAAATAATGGCTCGGTGTCTTCTTTTGCTACGTTGTGGGACGCCCATAAATCTGTGATACGGGGGCATTGCATTGCCTTGGGATCCCGCATTAAAAAAAATAGGGCTTTACAGATGGATGCTCTTAAGACGCGACTTAGCGCACTTGAGGCCTCTTTGGCAGAGAATCCAACTAAGCGTTTGCTCCGGGAGGTTGTGGAGGTTCGGTCTAAAATGAGACACCTAGAGATTGTCAGAACTGAGAAACTATTAGTATTTATTAAACAAAGATACTACTTTAGAGCCAATAAAGCTCACACCATGCTAGCAAGGATGCTCCGTGAGGAGAACCTTACGAGAAAACCATATTCTCTAAGAAACAGGAACGGAGTGACGGTCTATGACCCCGCTGAAATCTCTCAGATGTTTCATTCTTATTACTCCAAACTTTACAACCTCCCAGACTATCTTGCTACTCTACTGTAAAATGAACCAGAAGCACTGAAGGGATTCCTAAACTCCTGCAATCTACCCTCCCTTACCTCGGAGGAACTAAGCTCCCTCAATGCACCAATTTACATCAGAGGAGATCAGGGAGACCCTTAAAAGCCTGCCATCTAAAAAATCCCCGGGCCCCGTCCGCCTCACCTATTTTTATTTCCAAATCTTCTTCCACAACTAGAAGACTATATGATACCACTATTTAACTCCTTTTTAGGGGAGATCCATTGCCCTATCCATGCTCCACTCCTATATTACTTTGATCCCCAAGCCCAACAAAGATCACTTAGATTGCTCCAATTATAGACCTATCGCTCTCCTAAATGCGGATCTCAAGATTTTTGCTAAAATTTTGGCTAATCGCCTGGCCCACTATCTACCGAGACTTATCAACCAGGATCAGGTTGGATTTGTTCCTTGTCGCCAGGAAGCGGACAACACTAGGAGAGCAATAGATCTAATAGACATAGTACACCGAAGACAGGAGCCCGCCTTATTGTTGAGTCTAGACGCGGAAAAGGCGTTTGACCGTCTGAACTGGAATTTCATGTTTGAGGTTTTGGGAGTCTTTGGATTTTGGGGTCCTTTTGTTCAAGCCCTCAAATCTCTTGAATATTCCCAATACCCAATTGGAGTCATACAGGTCGAACTTTCATATTAATTGGCAGCAGAGGTCTCTAAAGTACCTAGGGATCAATTTAACCACCTCATATGACACCTTATTCACTAGTAATTACCCCGATAAATTCCTAGAAATCCACAGTTTGCAGGTATGGAAATCTTGTTATCAGAAGTTCGGGCTTAGCTCACAATTCTCACCTATGACTTTGTTTCTCTTTCAACCTCAGCTCCCTGCTAGTCTTCAGAATTCCCAGTGGCAGCCGTGGTTTGATAGGCAACTGTTTAGACTAGCGGACATTGTGAGTCATGAAACTCGAGAAATCTTACCATTTGAGGTCTTACGTGATAAGTTCGGTCTACCGACTAGCTGCTATTACTCCTACCTGCAGGTTCGTCATTTTTTAAATAAATCTCTATCTACTAGGGCAGTCTCACTTCCCACGAGTTTTGAAAGATTATGCAGAAATAATTTTTCAACCGCTGGGCTGATCTCTGCCATCTACCAAATTCTACTAGTACCTGACCCTACTCAGGTCCCCAACCATTCCTACATGAGGAAATAGGAAACGTATTTAGGCACCCCCATTTCTTTTGAGACGTGGCAAACAATATGGAGTTGTGCGTCCAAATCTTCTTCATGTATCTAATATAAGGAAAACCAGTATAAGTTGCTCATGTTCAGGTACCACACCCCTGTGCTTCTCCACTCTTTTTATCCCAAAGTACCAGAGACATGTTAGAGGAGTCGCAGGATTCGGGGTACCTTAACGCACCTTATCTGGGACTTACCACAGATACAACCTTTCTGGACAGAAACTGGAAGGCTGATATCTAAGGTTTTGGGACTTGCTTTTCCCTTAAGCCCCCAGTATTGCCTTTTAAATATCCCACCCGATAAATTTTCCCGTAACCAACTAAGGATGTTACTACACCTCTTAACAGCAGCCAAATGCCTTATAGCCCGGTACTGGAAAAGGAGCGAACCTCCATTAATTGCCCATCCCATAACCCGGATTGAAGATATGCGATAAATGGAGTACCTCAAACTTTCAATACTGCTTTAACTCTTTAAGAGCCACCAGTTATTAGCCTTGGTAAAGGGAATCCCTCCAGAAACCCCTTCTTGCAATGCTTCAATTATGAAAATCTTCAAGGCAAAGGTTAGAAAACTTTACTTCTTATTCCATGTAAATAAGAAAACGCAATAGCTCAATAGACAATGTGAACAACGTTAAAAACCTGGTGCTGTGTTGGTTGCACAACGGCATACATAGGTTTCCTTTCTTTTGGAGTCCTCAGTCTCTCTGTGTGAACTCCATAGAGCGGATAGTCTCGCTGTTGTACGTGCGTGATGCAACGTTTCGGAAGCTCTTTCTTCCTTTTTCAAGCTTCCGAAACGTTGCATCACGCACGTACAACAGCGAGACTATCCGCTCTATGGAGTTCACACAGAGAGACTGAGGACTCCAAAAGAAAGGAAACCTATGTATGCCATTGTGCAACCAACACAGCACCAGGTTTTTAACGTTTTTCACATTGTCTATTGAGCTATTCGTTTTGTGGTTTAGATGGAATAAGAAGTAAAGTTTTCTAACCTTTATGCCTGAAGATTTTCATAATTGAAGAAATGGAGTACCTGACAGCTCTACTGGAGAATAACCTTGAAAGATTTGGCGACACATGGAAATTATGGGACACTTTTGTCATTATTCACAACCAGTAACCCAACCGCACCTGTCTTGATAGCCATACCAGTTTATTTTTTTTCTTACGGGAGTGTTACTCCCTCAACTATATGTATCCACACCCCTTTCCCCCTGTCTTTCCTTATGTGTTGTGTCTTTGTCAAATAATTGATCGCTAGATTAGAATATGCAAGTTCACTTAATATGCTTCTTTGAATTTCTCTTTGATGTATAATCTTGTTTTCTAGTTGACATGTCTCGTACGCTCAAATGTTGGGATTGTTCCTTGTATGCAAACACGGTCCCTTTGTGCATTGCTTTTGTCTGCATATTACCTTGCTTCTCTACCGCCACTTTAACTTTAAAATGTGCATAATGACATGTTGCCTGTATCATGTATGTTTGTATTTTCTGTATTAAAATAAAATACACAGTTGAAAAAAAACAAAACCTGATTTCTAACCTCTCAATTTGTCCCTTTCTAATTGTGAAGGAATAACTCATTATCTATTATCAAGTCTGGTGGAACACCACCTATTAACAGGAGAACCTTATATATAAAGTGATTTACTAACTCCAAACAGGAATCCAAAACATCTCACTTGGGCAGTCATCCCTAATCTGATGGACATAAAACATATAAGGTTTCCTTGTGAGACCCTCTGCAGCTGGTAACACAGTAGACATGTTTCACCAACTAAATAGCTTCATCAGGGGACAAAGGCCAGGCATGACATTTTAATTTGTGATTTCCTACCTCTTTCTACTGTAAATCATTGTATATATAAGGTTCCCCTGTTAATAGGTGGTGTTCCACCACACTTGATAATAGAAAAGGAGTGATTCCTTCAAAATTAGAAAGGGACAAATTGAGAGGTTAGAAATCAGGTTTTTAAATAGTGTGCATCGAGGTTAAGCGTTATACATAATAAAAGTTACGTTTTAGTGCTTTATAGATTGAGAACTGATAGAGTTTAAGTTTGCATATGGCAAAAAAGTAAATATAGTGTATAATGTTTTGTCACAGTTTCGGCACATTCATTCCTACTCGTTTCTGACTTACAGAGACAACAGTCGTCAGCCCAACAAAACCTTCCCCAGCTTCTCACAGGAAAAATGATTTAAATTTTGAGGAGGATACTGATGACATTATGGATGCTCTGGGATTTGGAGACCATCCCGAAAGTCTTCAGAAGGAGAAGAGGTAAGAGAAAAACAACTGAACCTTGCTGTTATATAGTAATTACTCACCTGTGATAATGATCATTTTCTATGTGTACTATAGTAGCTTATGATCTTGGCGGAATAATTGTATGAAAAATAATGAGCATCATTAGTGGTAATTATTGAAGCTTTGGTGCCAAGAAGAGTGAATAATCAAATTACACTTTTTCTATAGCACATAAAATGGAATAAAAAGCAATCAAAAACTCATATAAACACCAAAATGGTACCAATTAAAATGTCAGTTCATTCCGCCCCCAAAAAAGTCCTTACACAGCTATGGCTATCAGAAGACATCGATGCATAAATACTTTTTTAAAAAAAATTTTTTTTAAAGTGTTTCAACATAAAAAAAACCTATATAAACTGGGTATCGCCGTGCTCGTATCGACCCAGGGAGTCAAACTAACTTGTCACAGATACTGCACAGTGAGTGGTTATAAAAATAATAAACTCTACTAGAATTGCAGTATTTTCTTCACCCTGCCTTCCAAAAAATGGATCAAATAAAAACATAATTCATCCCGCAAAAAAACAAACCCCTACACATCTCTGTAGACAGAAAAATAAAAAAGTTATGACTCTCAGACTATGGCGATGCACAAACATGTTTTCTTTTTTGAATAAAATAGTTTTTATTCTGTAAAAGCAGTAAAACATTAAAAAAAAATCTACAACTTGAGTAACGCTGTAATCGTATCAACCTGCTGAGTAAATCTTCCAGGATTGCTGATTTTGTTCAAAACACCTCACAAAAACCTTAATAAAAAGTGATCAAAGCGTCATATGCCCCCCATAATGGTACTAATAAAAATGTCAACTCATCCCGCCAAAAAACGACCCATATTCAACTCCATATACAGAAAAATAAAAAAAGTTATGGCTGTCAGAATAGGACAACAGAAAAACGCAATTTTTTACACACACATTTCTATTATGTAAAAGTAATAAAACATGAAAAACGATATAAAATTTATATTATTGCAATTGTACCGACCCACATAATAAATTTATCCTGTCATTTTCACTGTAAGGCAAACGCTGTAAAATTGAAACCCAAAAAATAATGGCGGAACTGCATCCTCCCCATTTTCATGGCCCAATGAAAAAAAAAAACTATGGAACATCTGTGCACCCAAAATGCATAATACAGCCCTAGATGAGACCCATGAGGGGTGTTGAATCCAAGATGGGGCGACTTATGGAAGGTTTCACCTGTTCTGCTACTTTGGGAGCTTTGCAGATGCGACATGGCCCCACCAAAATCTGTGTTTCAAAAGCCAAATAGCGCTCCCTCCCGTGTACGCCCTGCCATGCGCCCAAACAGCAGTTTACACCCACATGTAGGGTACTAACGAACATGGAAGAAATTGTGTAACAAAATTTGGGTTGCTTTTTTTCCAGGATTCCTTGTAAAAAAAATTTTTTTTTCATTTTCACCGCTTAATGCTAAAAAAAATTGTGAAACACCTGTGGGGTCAATATTCTCACTGCACCCCTGGATATATGCCTTAAGGGGTGTAGTTTCCAATATGGGGTCTTTTTAGGGATGTTTATTAAGTTTTAGCACCTTAGAGTGTCCACAAACCTGAAATGGCGCCTAAACAAATCGTATTGAAAATGAGACCCCAAAGGCCAGTAGGTGCTCCTCCTATTCTGGGGCTTGTGTGAGAGCCAAACGGTGCACTAGGGCCACATATGGGATATCTCTGAAAACGGCAGAATCTGGGGAATCAATTTTAAGTTGCATTTCCCTTGTCACATCTACAGTGTTCCTGTGAATAATGGATAAAAATTGAAAATCTGCAAAAAAGTGAACTTTTGACATTTCAACTCCACTTTGCTTTAATTCCTGTGAAATACCAAATAGGTTAATATGCTTCCTAAATGCTATTTTGAATACTTTAAGGGGTGTAGTTTCTTAGATGGAGTCATTTATGGGAGTATCTAATATACAGGCCTCTCAAAGCCACGTCAGAACTGGACTGGTCCCTAAAAAAATTTATATTGCAAATTTTCTTGTAAATGTGAAAAATTACTACTAAATTTCTAAGCCCCCTAATATTGTAAAAATAAAATAAAAATACATTTAAAAAATGATGGCAACCTACAGTAGACATATGGTAGTTGTAAACTATTTTGAGTGGAATAACTATCTGTTTTACTCGCAGATATTTTTGATGTTTGAAAATGGTAAATTTTTCAAATTTTTCATGATATTTTGATATTTTTCACAAATAATGGATTTTTTGGACCAAAATTTCTTACTAACTTAAAGCATAATGTATCACGAGAAAACATTCTCTGAATCACATGGATAGGCAAAAGTATCAAAAAGGTATTCTCGAATAAAGTGACACATGACAGATTTCAAAAATTGGGCTCTGTCAGAAAGGCCAAAACTGGCTGCGGCGGTAAGGGGTTAAAAAGTTCTCCTCTGTTCTTTACTGCTGTTGCTCCAATGCCACCGCAACTCTGTTGTCACCCAACTATCGTTCAGCAGTGACAGCCTGTTTATGGCTTGTGCGACTATGAGCCAATTAATGGTCTTATCTGGCATTGTAAATATTGTATCATAGCTTTTCATGGGACAACACTGAAGATTTAAGTAGTCAGTGTACAGCCTGTATAACAGTGTAAATTTGGTGTGTCCTTAAAATAACTCCACACAGCCATCAATGTCTAAACCGCTGGCAACAAAAGTGAGCACGCCCCTAAGTAAAAATGGACAAATTGTGCCTAATTTGCTATTTTTTTTCCTCTGTTTCATGTGCCTCATTAGTGTTACAAGGTCTCAGGTGTGAATGGGGAGAATGTGTGTTAAATTTGGTGTTACCACTGTCACACTGTTTCATACTGGTTACTGGAAATTCAGCATAACACTTCATGGCAGAACTTTTTGAGGATCAGGAAAAAAGAATTGTTGCTCTATATAAAGATGGCCTAGGCTAAAAGAAGATTGCCAACATCCTGAAACTAAGCTGCAGCACAGTAGCCAAGACCATACATTTGTTTAACAAGACAAGTTCCACTCAGAACAGACATCTCCATGGTCGAACAAAGAAGTTGGGTGCACATGCCCAGCATCATATCCAGAGATTGCCTTTTCAAAATAGAAATATGAGTGCTGCCAGCATTACTGCACACTGCATAAAATTGGTCTGCATGGCTGTGGTCCCAGACGAAGCCTCTTTTAAGGATGACGCACAAACAGACTAAGGACATGGATTACTGGAACCATGTCCTGTGGTCTGAAGAGACCAAGTGTCTGTGGCAGCAACCAGGTGAGGATTACAAAGACAACTGTGTCTTGCCTACAGTTAAGCATTGTGGTGGGAGCGTCATGGTCTGGAGCTGCATGAGTGCTGCCGGCTGTGGGGAGCTACAGTTTATTGAGAGAACCATAAATGTCAACATGTACTGTGACATCCTGAAGTAGAGCATGATCCACTTCTTTCGAAAACTGGGCTGCAATTTGTCTATTTTCACTTAGGCTTGTACTCGCTTTTGTTGCCAGTAGTTTACACGGTTAAAGAAGCTGTAGGCTGACTATAATGTGTGAAAATATTATGTCTTCAGTGTTGTCCCAAGAAAAGATATAATACAATATTTACAAAATATGTGAGTGGTTTCCTCACTTTTGTGAGATACTGTACATGTATCGAAGGTGGCTGCTGAGGAAACTGGTTGACTTACGGTTATGTGAGCATTAGAAGGAGACTACAGAGATCTGGCTGTTCTGGAACGGCAGTAACTTGAAAAGCAAGTTTAAGTTAATTTTCTATTTTTAAGTTGTGGGAATCTTTTTAACCCCTTCCCAACATAGGACGTATGCATACGCCCTAGCGGGAAGAGACTTCCCGCAAATGGACGTATGCATACGTCCTGGCGATCGGGCGGGCTTGCAGGCAAGCCGCGCATGATCGCGACATGGGACCAGCGGTAAATTACCGCTGGCCGCATGCCGTATCACCCGCGGCTGATTAACGTTTCATTACTAACGTTTCGTTAATAAAGCCGCAGGCAGGAGGAGTGGGCTCCTCCTGCCTGCTCCCGGTGGCTGCCGCACTGTAGTGCGGCACCGATCCCCTGTCTGATGATCCTGGGAAGTGAACGCCACTGCCCGGGGTCATCTGTGATGTCACCATGCCCGCAATGCCCTGTGGGCATGGTGACAGGCGTTGTCATGTCGACCAAGTACACAGTACTAGTACTGTGTACTGGCCTGCCTTCTAACAGCAATCTGATGATTGCTGTTAGAAGAAAAAGTAAAAAAAAGTGTAAAAAAGTAAAAATGTTAAAAGTGAAAAAAAGTAAAACACAAAAAAATAAAAAAAAAAACACGTACACCGCCCTTTTCCCCTTTACAAACGCCAATCGCCCCAAAAAAGATCAAAAATAAATAAAGTACCCATATTTGGTATTGACGTGTGCGTAACGACCTGCCCTATAAATATGTCACATTAATTAACCCACACAGTGAACACCGTAAAAAAAAGAAATAAAAAACAGTCACAGAATTGCGTTTTTTGTTCATCCCGCAGCACATAAAATGGAATAAAAAGCGATCAAAAACTCATATAAACTCCAAAGTTGTACCAATTAAAACGTCCATTCATCCCGCAAAAAAATGTCCTTACACAGCTCTGTATACGGAAAAATAAAAAAGTTATGGCTCTCAGAAGACAGCGATGCATAAATATTGTTTTACACAATAAAACACTTTTTTTTTTAAAGTGCTTCAAAATAAAAAAAAAATATATAAATTGGGTATCGCCGAAATCGTATTGACTCAGAGTAAATCTAATTTGTCACGGATTGCAGTATTTTCTTCACCCTTCCTTCCAAAAAATGTATTTAAAACTGATCAAAAAGTTTTGTCCTCCAAAAAATTATACCAATAAAAACGTCAACTCATCCCGCAAAAAACAAGACCCAACACAGCTCCGTACACCAAAAAATAAAAAAGTTATGACTCTCAGACTATGGCGATGCAAAAACGTGTTTTCCTTTTTGAATAAAAGTGTTTTTATTGTGTAAAAGCAGTAAAACCTATAAAAAAAAAAAGGACAAATTGGGTATCGTTGTGATCGTATCGACCTGCTGAGTAAAACTAGCATGTCATTTATACCGCACGGTGACCGCTGTAAAAAATAAAAATAATAAACACTACCGGGAATGCTGTAATTTGTTCAAAATGCCTCACAAAAACCTTAATAAAAAGTGATCAAAGCCTCATATTCACCCCATAATGGTACTAATAAAAACGTCAACTCATCCCGCAAAAAAAAAAGCCCATAATCGGCTCCGTGCACAGAAAAAAAAAAAAAAAGTTATGGCTGTCAGAATAGGACAACATAAAAACGCAATTTCTTATAGACCTAATTCTATTGTGTAAAATTAATAAAACATAAAAAAACGATATAAAATCCTTCTCTTAAAGAGTGAAGGCTTATTTCTCTATAAGCAGATACACAGCTCCTCCTCATCAATTACTGTAAAGGTGAACTCTTTTCATCAAGTCTACTTTATTCATTGATCACTCCAGTTGGCTAAAAGGCACAATATTTTTTTCAATCCATTTGGACTAAATAGAGAATAGATTTGTCCTCTTAGACCTTGTCCCTACTGCACTGTTTTTCAGCCGGTTTTCGGTTTTGAAAACCGTCTGCAAACCGTCTGACAAACTTTTACCTGGACTTTAATGGAAAATCCGTGCAGCGGTCCCCACTGCACAGATTTTCCGATGTTCGGTTTCTTAGACTGTCGGTGGTCTGAAAAACATTGAGCACGTTCCTTCTCCTGCCTGTTTTTTGGGCGAAATATGAACATTTCAATGTGTATGGGAGAGGGGGGGCAGGGGCTTTTCTCTGCTAACCGTGGAACAAAGCCGTGTGCACAGCCCCAAAACAGTGCAAATACCGGTCAGGATTTCAACCGGTAGTTGCACTGTGCCGTGTGGACGGACACCTAATATTTTACCCTCACATAGGATAGCATATTTTATGTGACCAGTTGACTTTTAAAAGAAACATGACTTGCCTACTACTCTTCTGTTACGTTCTAATACTTAAAATACAGTTGAGTTTGTTTCAATTATTCACTGAGTAACCCATTGGGTATTTTTTAATTTTCCCAGTTCTGCACCTCGACCTGCACGCTCCAAATTTGATGAGCTTTTAGGAAGAGGGACTTCTGCCAAACTGCTGGAGAGGCCACTAACTGGGGAAAAGAAAGAATTCAAACTGGATCCCAAGTACCAGAAAATGCCAGGTGAGAAAACTGTAATCCGTATTGAGAGACTGTGATATTGGGGTTATCAGAACATGCACAATAATATGGAACTTTTGACAGAAAAGGGGGACTCATTAGGGGATGAAGACTTTGCTTTTGGCTCCTACCAACCCACTACAGCATTCAGCCCTGAAAGTCGACCATCTCGACGATCATCGGTCAGGTATTTGTTTTAAATACATTTTTCTATATTGTCTACTTAAAAGAAATTTGCAAAGAGACAAAAGAGAGGTTTTTCTGCACAAAATTCTACAGTATCTCACAAAAGTGAGTACACATTTCACATTTACACATTTTCACATTTTTGTAAATCCTGTTCTATATCTTTTCAAGGGGACAACACTGAATATATGACACTTTAATACAATGTAGCTTGTATAACATTGTAAATTTGTTGTACCCCCAAAATAACTCCACACACAGCCATCAGTGTGTAAACCGCTGGCAACAAAAGTGAGTACACCCCTAAGAGAAATGGACAGATTGTGCCCAAAAGTATCAATATTTTGTGTGCCCACCATTATTTTCCAGCACTGCCTTAACTCTCTTGGGCATGGAGTTCACTAGAGCTTCACAGGTTGCAGCCACTGGAATCCTCTTCCACTCCTCCATGACAATATCACAGAGCTGGTGGATGTTAGAGACTTTGTGCTCTTCCACCTTCCGTTTGAGGATTCCTCACAGATTCTCAATAGGGTTTAGGTCTGGAGACATGCTTGGCCAGTCTAATTTTCTTTAGCAAGGCAGTGGTCGTCTTTGAGGTGTGTTTGAAGTCGTTATCACGTTGGAATACTGTCCTGTGGCTCAGTTTCTGAATGGAGGGGATCATGTTCTGCTTCAGTATATAACATTGTATGTTGGCATTCATGGTTCCTTCAATGAACTGTAGGTTCCACATCTGGCAGCACTCATGCAGCCCCAAACCATGACATTCCCATCATCTATGCTTGCTTCACTGTAGCCAAGACACACTTGTCTTTGTAACCCTCACATGGTTGCTGTGACACACACGTGACACCATCTGAACCAAATAAGTTTATCTTGGTCTCACAGTTCACAGGACATGGTTCCAGTAATCCATGTTTTAAGTCTGCTTGTCTTCAGCAAACTGTTTGCAGGCTTTCTTGTCTTTAGAAGAGGCTTTCTACTGGGACAACAGCCATTTAGACCAATTTGATGCAGTGTCTGACCACTGACAGGCTGCCACTCCACCCCTTAAACCTCTGCAGTAATGCTGGCAGCACTCAGATCTATTTTGAAAATACATTCTCTGGTTATGCTGCTGGGCATGAGCACTCAACTTCTTTGTTCTACCATGGTGAGGCCTGTTCTGAGGGGGCCTCTCTTGTTTTAAATGGGCTAGAAAACCCTGGTTCCCTTTGGGCCCTCATGTACAATTTGGTTTTGGTTGTTGGCCCAAACTTCTTATCCCAGGCCCCTTTCTTTAAATTAGAACCCCCAATTCTTTTTTTTTAGAATTCCCCAGGAATTGTAAGGGGGGGAGGAAAAAAAAAAAAAAAATTTTAAAAAACTTGTCCCCCTTCAACCTGAGACCTTTAACCCCTGAGTCACATGGCCCCTAAGGGGGGGGAAATGGGGAATTGGGCACAATTTGGGCCATTTTTTTGGTTTTGGGGGGTACTCACCCTTTTTTTTCCAGCCCCCTAGAACTGATAGCCTTTTTTTGAGTTTTTTTTGAAGGGGGAAAACCAAAAATTTTCACTGTTAGGGGCCCCTTTACCCCGGCAATGGCCCCAAATTTTTTTGTCCGGTTTTTTGTGTCGTCCCCCCCGGCCGCGGGGGGGGGCAGCTTTTTCCCCCTTTCGGGTTTGGGGGGAAAAAAAAGCCCTTGGCCCTTCCCCTTGACATGCACCCTTTTCCGCCCGAAAACCGGGCGGAAAAAATGTGCATGCACAAGTTTTTTTGGGGGGCCCCGGGGGTTTTTAAAAAAAAGGGCGGGGAAAAACCCGGTGCCCGTGGGGACTTTGCATGGGTTTTCCATTAAAAAGGCCCCTTTTGCTGTTTGGGCCCGGTTTTTTTTAAAAAGGGCTGCAAAACCGCAAAAAATCTGAAAAACCCCCTCCCCCAAAACCCCTGCAGTGGGGAATGCCCTTATCAAGTTTTTACACTGACTGCTTTAACCCTTTGGGAAACAAAATGCATAAACTTTAGGGTTGTTTCCCCTGAAAAAATAATACGTATATACTCGAGTATAAGCCGAGTTTTTCAGCACAAAAAAAATTTTTTTGGGGAGGGTTTTAAAAAACTTTCCCCCACTTTTTCTCGAAAATTTACCCGTCGGCCCCCCCGGGGGCCGCAGGAATGGCCCCCCACCGGGCCGGGGGGGGGCAAATTCATTATAAAGCGGCTCCTCAGGGGGCCCCCTATAAAAGAAGGGCCGGGGTGCCCCCAGTGCCCGGGGGCTGCGCTGGGCCGGGGGACGGCCCTATCCTTCCCCCGCATGCACCCTCCCGGGGGCGCATTAAAGGGAAAGGGATACCATGCGGGGCACAGGCGACGCTCCGTGCTGCAGTGGACTCCGGGGGGGCCCCGACTCATGGCTGTCCGGAAGATTTCCCGCACAGGCAGCGCATGTCATCCCCGCTCGTGCGCGGCCCCGATGACATCACGCGCTCCCGTCCGGCAAAAGAAAGGGCGGGGGGGGGAGACGAGGGGCGAAAATACTTGCATTTTTTTTTTTGGGGGGGGGGGGGGGGGGGGGGGGAATCTATATTGCCTTACCCTTTCCCTATTCCGTTGGGGTGGGGGGGGGGGGAAAAAGTTGCCATCCTACCTATCCCTCCTTCGGGGGGGGGGGAAAAGTTTCCCTTACCTCCTATACCTCCCTTGGGGGGGTGGGGGAGGGGAATAAGCTCCCTTCCCTACCTTACCGCCTTGGGGTGGGGGGGGGGGGAAAAAAAAAGCTCCCTATACCTGCCTTGGGGGGGGGGGGGACAATAAGCTCCCCTTCCTGCTTGGGGAGAACAATAACCTCCAAACCTGGTAACTCCCTTGGGTAGACAAAACCCCCTTTAACTGCCAAACTGCTTGGGGGGAGACAAAAACCCTCCTATCCACCCCATACCTCCCTATGGGGGACTTAAATGCCCGGGGAATTTTTTTGGTACCCATTTTTATTTTACAATTACAAGTACCGCTTTTTTAAAACCCTAGGCTTATCCGGGTAATAAGTTCCCGTTTTTGGGGGCAAAAGGGGGGGCTCGGCTTATACGGGTCGTTATATGAGTTTTTCCCCCGGGTAAACAATATTTTTAAAAAATGGAGGGATGTTTTTCGCTTTTTGGGGGAGAACTGACATCACATGCTCTCCAGCGCAGGCAAAATATGTTCCCCACTTGTAAAACAGGGGGAAAAAACCCTCAAAACAGTTTTTCAGAGGGTGACTTTTCCCAGGGGGGAAATTGTGACTTGGCTAAAATACTCAGCTATGTTTCAAAGCTCTTTTATTGGTTTGAACTTGATTTACGGGGGAGGTCCCCCCTTTACTTTTTTTTGGGGGAGGTTTTATTACATCCTTTTTTCCCAAGGGGGTTGGTTACCCATCTTTTTGCTTACGGGGGGAAACCTTTCCCCCATGGGAAAAAATGAAAAAAGAATAAAATTCTTCATTATTTAGATTTTTTAAAACCTGTGCTCACTGTCCTGCCCCAACCCCGAAAATATTTTTTACTACCCCACAGGGACAGGAGTGCTGGTTTGGCTTGTCCCTATCCCCAAACAGAAAAGGTTGTGCGAAGTGGATGTTTTTCTTTGGCCAAAACCTTTAGGGGCCCCCCTTCCAGGTAGGGAAAGTTTATCATACTTTTGATCAATATGCCCTTTAAAATCTTGGGGAGCAACCCCTTTAAGTTTTTTAAAATTTTGCATTTTTTCTAAAGTTAAGGGTTAGGTTTTTTACACCACATTTTGTCCTCTGTAAAGAACTGTCAGGATCTTTTAAAAAGATATTCGCTTTGTGTTGAAAATGCTGTTAAAGAGAGCAAATGGTGTCTAAAAGAGATTACGTTTGCTCTATTGCTTTTTATGGGTCTGCTGTGGATCAGCCCCGTTTAAAAGTTTTAGATCCCTTTTTTTATGGTTCCCCCCCCGATTTTTCAAAAAAGGGACAAAATATGGGGGGGAACATCTTTTCCCTTCATTTGTTTGTTTATAAAACGTGCTGTCACTTTAGGCCCCTTTAACGGCGGGTTTTTGGGCCCCGGGGGCTCGCCCTGGTTCCCCCAGCCCCCTGTCGAACCCTGCCCCCAAAATGCATTTCCCGACGGGGTTTGCGGCGGGGGGGCTGGGCGTGGTCTTGGCGTGGGTGGGGGTGGTTTGGGGCGAGCTTGCGCAAGGGGGTTTGGGGGGGCCCCAATGGGGGGAAATTTGGGAATTAAAATTTTTGGGGGGCCCCAAGGCGGTTGAATATTAAGCGGTTTCCCCTGAAACCATGTTAATAAACTAGGCGCGATTTGGCTGCGGTTTTGGCCGCGGAAACCGTGTCGGAACCCGCTGCCATAACCGCAGCTAAATCCGTCGTGTGCACAGGGCCTAAGATGACTGAGATCCACAGTGCTGGGACCTCCACTCCTCCAGAGATTTAATGGACTGCAATGTCTGTTCATTGTTGTGTACCCTGCACACGTTTTCCTTGCACAACAGCGCTTTTGGATATCTTCCGTGCAGGAAACTGCAGCGAGTTCATGTGAATTGGGATGTGCTGAAGTACCCCTATGTAGTTGGTGGGCAGGGGCATTGCTGCTGTTATTTTTTACTCTTCTTGATTCTTTAATCTTTTTGTCAATTTTCTTTTATCTCTTTTTTTTTTTTCCTACTACATTGGTTTTTCACCAACAACCAGATTTTCTGCAGAAAGTAATGGATCCATGAAGCCCGATGCAATATCTGGCTCCACCACCCCTGTGGGCCAGAGTCCCGCGAGAGGGGAGAGGAGCGGAGCTGATTGGTTAGGGCTCAAGGATGAAGACGTCCCTGACCTCGCTCCTTCACTTCCTTCAAGTGATCCTCCTCGACCCTTCACGGTCACTCCTAGCTCTGCAGGTCAACTGCCATCTGGAACTAAAACAGACGCCAGATCGGCTCGCCAACCGAAAACCTCCCAGACTGACGCCTTGACTGTGCAACAGGAAGATGAGTGGTTGACTTCTGCATTATCTCGGAAAAAAGCTCAGAAACAGGAAGAACAAAAAGTCCAGAATCCGACTTCTCTAGGCCGGTCAGTAAAGCTTTTATTCATGGATTCCATCTCACTAGATTAGGTAAAGCAGTCAACTGGCGGTTGCTCCCAAATGTACATTAACCATTAATTTGTAATTTATATACATTTACTTTTCACAAATCACCAGGTGGCGTCCTGCTCTCTTGGCAAAAATGGAAAGAGCCACTGTGTATAGATGCAGATACACCAGTGGCCATGAATAATTGGTGAGGGGATGGGGAGAAGTACTGGGATCATACAGTGGCTTTATTATTCTGCATCTGCTGTATTTTTTTATTAATTGTACGTTAACAAAACACACAATAGTTTGTTTTTTTGTGCATTTGGTATACTAGTTCAGTGGAACCATCAAATTCTGATGAGATTTTTACCAGTTTTTTTTAAAGCTCAAACTTGGAGCCACTTTAGATATGACATTTGGGAACTAAACAAATTTTAAGACAAGTTTGTTAATTGAATGCAGTTGATGCCTGGTGTATTTTGGTGTCTGACATCAATACTATCCTATTATTATTTTTTTATTCGTTCAGTGCTGTCTTGGAATTAACATTTTCTTTATAATCCTGTTGTAATGTGCATTGTTAGAGTAACTTGGAAGGTTGGTTAAATACTTCTATAATACTGATCAGAAAAAAATGTCACTGCATTTGGGTCAGGGTGGATCAAAAAAGTAAAAAACCTGACACTTCCCTAGCGGTACCACCACTGTCGCTCCGGAGCTACTGGTGGTTTGCTTCTCTTGAATTCCGTGTCCTGACACACTGGAGAGCTTTGTGCTGCATTGTAAGGGAATGGGGCGCGAGCCTCATCTCTGTGTAGAGACAAGAGCCAGGAAGTCAAGAAGAGCGGATCCCAGGGACCTCTGCAGCACTTGGGACAGGTATTTTCTCTTTTGGACCACCCTGCTCCCAATACACAATGTTGTTTTTTTTTGGGGAACTCCTTTAAAGAGAACCTGTCACATAGATTATGCCCCCCTTACTGAGGGCAGAACAAGCTAGTGACAGAACTGCTGTTTCCAGTGCTGTGTCCCTTATTCTGTAAGATGCTGTAGTTTTCGTGTATTTAATGCTCGAATCTGCAGTTTTCAGCCAGAAGAGTCATTCGAAGAGTCCTTCAAAGAGTCAGTTTTTTTCAAACCCAGTCAATCGGAGGCTAGCCCCGCCCACCTCAACTGACAAACCTATTACTTTGAATAGGTAGAAACATGTGAATAACTGTCAGTGGGCGGGGTTAGCCTTTGGTGGGCGGGGCTAACAGCTACTCATGAATAAGATTTGAGGGGTAAGTGCTCTAAAACTCCAGCATCTTACAGAATAAGGGACACAGTGCTGGAAACAGCAGGTCTGACACTAGCTTGTGCTGCCCTCAGCAAGGGAGGCACAACCTATGTGACAGGTTCCCTTTAATTTGTATAGCATAGAGGAAAGAAGGGAAAGGGGGGACATGATTGAAACCTTTAAATATGTTGAAGGGTTAAATAAGGTTAAGAAGGAAAGTGTTTTAGTAGGAGATTAAACACAAGAACAAGAGGCACAATCTAAAATTGGTTGGGGAAAAATCAGAAACCGTGTCAGAAAAGTTCCCGCAAATGTGGAACTTAGGAGTGAGTGAATGTAAAGCTGCCTAGGATATGTAGATGGACCATGTGTTTTTTTTTTTTGTTTTTTGTTTTTTTCATCAGCCTTCTGTGTTCTGTATACCTCCTGCAGTATACCAGGAACTAATGTATGATTATTTGTATATGTATAATGGTTTTCTTCTTCAAATAGTGCTCCAGTAGTGTCTGGCAACGACATCCAACAGTCAGACCGTGGCAAGGCCATTCCAGAAACGCCGCCAGTCTTAGAAGAGGTATCTAGGTAGGTATTTACTGAGTGTCACTGTATTTTGTATTTGTAAGCAGAGCATTCTCAATTGAGTTATAATCACTGATTCTTCTATCACAGAACTTCTTTACCCTGGGAACCTGATGTTAAAAACCCATCCACCATCATCACTACATCTTCCAGACTAAAGGAAAGCCCTGTTTCAGGTACAATGCCCAGCATTATGTAACCTGGTGTTAGTATTACCACTGTTGATGGTGGTAGCATCTTATGCCTTATCTCTTATCCTACAACAGCATCTTTGTTTCTCCAGCTCATCTGTGACATCTCTTGTCTTACAGCTCCTTCAGCGGGGTCTTCAGAAATGAGCAGAGTTCAGGTTGGTCCACAATAATTTAGTTTTAAATGGGTTGCACACTTGGTTTTATTAAAATGTTTCTTAGAATATTGATGGTCTTTTAAAGTTAAAAAAAAAAAAAGTTTATACTCGTCTCTCCCCTCACCTCAAATCTGCTGAGCTATCCTCCCTCTCCTCTGGTATTTTATTTACTTGCTAGTTCCAGCCAAACCGGACATCACCGCTGCAGCAGTCATAAGCCAAACTGGACATCACCGATGCAGCGGTCATATACCACGTCACCGTTCATAGCGTTCACTTCTGAACAACCCATTTCATCTCTTTGCACATAGTTATCATATCTGTTTGAAAAGCGGACACCAAAGCTCATGCTCACACTTTGTTCTTTTTTTAAAAATTAAAAATACAAAAAAGGCAATCACATCTTTTTATTACCACATGAAAAACATCATGCATGGAGGTAAAGAGTAAACACTTCCAAAAAAGACCCTGGAGAAGCGAGAGCAAAAATTCATTGGTCTCGCAGGCCCATCTTGTTTTTTTTATTATTACTTTATTTGACTTTCTCTGACATGTTTTTTTCCCCTTTTTACCCCCTTTGGATTTTTTGCATAGTTCCCCGCGGCCCCCCAAGGGCCCCACCCCTTTCTCCCTCCCTTGAAGGAGTCGCGGCCCGATGGGTAGGGGCCCCCTCATGAGGGGCTTTTCAGGCTATCCCAGGTTATGGTTTCAGCGATTGAGTGTCGGCCGTCTATGCCGGCTGTCCTGCCTAGAATCTCCCAAGGCCCTGTGCATCTCAAAGGGATTTTTTGCGTAAGAGGATTGGAGTTGCCTTTTTTCCTTTGTCTTGATCTCTCCCCGAAGTCTTGGTGGGTTGAGCCCTTGACTAGGAGCCAGAAAGGGATGATGGAAAGCAGCTGATGTTCAAGCCTTTATACAGGCTGTCAGAGACTCCCTTCATATTAAGAATGAGATTGTCTCTTCTCTTATTCTCTTAGTTTGAGAAAAAAGGGTTTGTCCCACGACCGGGTTTGCGGCGGTTTTTTTAGAGGTTTGCGGTTTTGGAAAACCCCTGAAAAAAACCGGCCGCAAACTTTTACACGGGCCCCTTGGAAAAACCCCGGGAGCACCCGAAAAACATTGTACGTTATTCTTCGTCCGTCTTTTGGGCAGAATTGAACATGTCAAAGGGAAAGGGGGGGGGCTTTTTTGTATCGCGAAAAAAAAGCCGTCCCCTGGGCCCTGTGCACGGAAAACAACCCGACCGGTATTTTTCCTGTTCCGTGGGGACGCGCCCTAAGCAAGTGTTCACATTTGAAGAGTTTTTTGTTGTATAAGTTCTTCTTATGAATTGTAAAATAAATGATTATTACGGAGAATATATAATCCTCCCTTAAGGGGTTTTTTTGGATTTTCATTTTTATTTAGATTTGTACCTGTTTTATGGTTAGTAACACAGTTTTCAATTATTTATTATAAAGGGTTGAATCTGAAAGGATCCATATGGAGGGGTTGGAGAGTTGGTGCACTTCCTCCCCAAAAAACATTTAGAGCTGTGTTTAGTCAGAAACAGCAGACTTGGTATAAAGGTTTTTAGCTGAAACATGTCAGATGCTTTCCATCTGTACTGCTTTTCCGCTGCGGGTATCTGTTTTTTAATGATGGAATAATGCCCATTACTGTCCATAAGTGCTGGATATTTAGGGATTTGTTGAAACTTTATGGATGGAAGGAGCAGCCGGAGATCCGTGCACCACAACCGGCCTGGGAACAAACCTGACTTCTGAGGGTTAGTGGTGAGCTGATATTACATGGTTGTTATCGCTCTGTTTGGTATTTGTGGCTCTGGAGCAAGGCAAATTTCTTTCCGCCATAGATAGCAGCAAAGTGTACCTGGGTGTCTCTGTTGATTCCTTTGTTTCGCGCTGGGTTTACTGCATTTCCAATTCGTGGCTTTGCCATTTGGCCTGGCTACAGAGCCAATGGTCTTCATCAAAGTCTTGGCGCCCCTCATGGCGATCCTTGCATCGGGGAGTTTTTCTTATCCGTTAACTAGACAATTCTTGTGAGGCTCCCTCACAGAGTGCCAATTCTGGACAGCCATCGGATCATCCTGGATTCCTTAACGTGCTTCGGTGGATTGTCATTACACAAATCTTGCCTGGTACTCTCCCAGCGGATGGAGTTCCCGGGCAGGGTCCTCAATTTCACATTTCTGCCCAAGTGATCTTTCACCAGTGAAGATTCGCTCTTCTGGTCAGGCATTTCTCTTCTTCGGAAACGCTTCCTATATACCCTTCTGTTTGCATGTGAGTCCTGTGCAGGATGGTTGCGGCCTCTGAAGCAATGCTGTCCACACAGTTTTATTCTCGCCTCCTCCAGTGGGCCATTTTAGCTCGCTGGGGAAAATCACAATTTTCCCTGGACAAGAAATTCTGTTTCCATCCCAAATTGTCTCAATCTTTAACTGGTGGCTGGTGTCTCCTGTGCTACTTCAAGGGAACCCCTTTCTTCCTCTGCAGTGGTTGATCACCACGGATACCAGCATATCGGGGTTTGGAGCCGTGTTTGGCTCTCGAACGTCTCAGGGTCTGTTGTCCCCCAGGGAATCTTGTCTACTTATCAATATTCTGGAACTCAGGACAATCTTTCTTAGCACTCTTCATTGGTCCCCTCTTCTTCAGTGTCACCCAATTCGAATTCAGTCCAACAACACTGCTGCATTTGCTTATCTGAGGGAGGAACCAGGAGCCATGCGGCTTTCCAGAAGGCCTTGAGGATCCTTCTTTGGGCGGAAAGCTCGGTTCCATCCCTGTCAGTGGATTTCAGATTTCCTCAGCCAGAAATTGGTGGATCCCTAGGAGTGGTCGTTTCTGCCAGAAGTGTTTCAGTTTTTTTGCCAGAGGTGGGCACCGCAGATGTTGATTTGTTCGCATCCCGCCTCAACCATCGGCTCCCGAATTACGTATCCAGGTCCCGGAATCCTCTGGCTATCGCCATAGATGCGCTGGTTTTGCCATGGAGTCAGTTTACCTCTTCCCGCCTCCTTCCTCAAGTGCTCAACAGACTGAAGAGCGAGAGGCTGCCAGCCATACTCATTCCAGATTGTCCCCGCAAGGCCTAGTATGCGGATCGCATGGCCTTGTTGGCCGACACCTCGTGGCTTTGTCCACTACGGCCATACCTCCTTTCCCAAGGTCTGCTATTCCATCCCATCTTATCTTGGCTGTTGAAACCGCAGTTTCAAAATCTTGTGGTTTCTCGATAATTCATACCATGATTCAGGCTCTCATGCTACAGTCTGCCTGTATTTAATAACGTACCTGGAAAGCTCTCTTGGCTTGGTTCAAGCTGTGTGGTTTCTACCCCGCGGTTACTATCTTTCTTCTAGTCAGGACTGGAGCAGGGCTTTGGCATTTCCTCTTTGAGAGGTTAGATCTCTGCTCTCTCTGACTTTTTTGCAAGGGATAGCTCTTTCAGCCCCACTTGTTCGCAGGCTGATCGAGCTGTGGGACTTAAGTCTTGTTTTGCATGCCATGCAGGTTTTGCCATTTGAACCTTTATGGGAAGTTTCCCTGTGTTTGCTCTATTAGAAGGTGGCTTTTCTTGTGGCCTTTACATCCATCCATCTAGTGTCTGAACTGGCGGTTTTTGGTTCTTTATAAGGACAAGGTCATCCTATTTCCTGGGCCTATACTCAAGGTGTTTTATCCCCCAATGAATCACATGAGAAAAGGGTTTTATGGTAAGTACAAAAATATAACAAATTTTTACCTCCATGTATGCTGTTTTTATTGTATGTTTTATGTGGGTATAATAAAGATGTATTATTTTATGTAATTTTCTTGTGTGGTAGCCTTTTTTGAAGTTTTGATTTATTTTTGAGGCTTTTCACTAATATATTTCGTGTAGGGCCCATATTTTGCCGTACGTGCATTTGATTGTTCTTTTTGTCTGCTACTGTTCCATCTAAGATTCAACAATACAAGAAGGAATCTGGCAGTGATGTCTCACACAGCAAGTTACTTGATCTTGAGGCCCAGGTACAAGATTTGGGGCTATATAAAGTAGGAGAGCTAATTCATGCTCTCAGATTGCAAATTGAAATCTAGATGCTTCATGAGTTCTGTGCACTACAGGTATCAAAACTTATGCTGGAGCGTGAACAGCAAAACCTGTTACTGGAGACATTGCAACAAAGACACAAAGAAGATCTTGATCTAATAGAGAATGCACACAGGTACTTGGAAACGTGAAATCATGGCTACTTGTTGTCAATGTCAGATACAGTGAAGGAAATAATTTTTTGATCCCACTGACAAAGACCTGAACAGTCTAAAATTTTAAGGATAGGTTCATTTTAACATTGAGAGATAGAATATCCAAAATAAGATCCCGAAAATCACATTCTATAAATTTTATATAAATGTATTTGCATTTTGCAGTGAAAAATAAGTATTTGAGCCCTCTGGCAAACAAGATTTAATACTTGGTGGCAAATCCATTGTTGGCAAGCACAGCAGTCAGACGTTTTTTGTAGTTGATGATGAGGTTTGCGCACATGTCAGGAGGAATTTTGATCCACTCTTCTTTGCAGATCATCTTTAAATCATTAAGATTTTGAGGCTGTCTCTTGGCAACTTGGAGCTTCAACTCCCTCCATAAGTTATCTATTGGATTAAGGTCTGGAGACTGGCTAGGCCACTCCATGACCTTAATGTGCTTCTTTTTGATCCACTCCTTTGTTGCCTTGGCTGTATGTTTTGGGTCACTGTCTTGCTGGACTCAGCCATGACCCATTTTTAATGTCCTGGCGGAGGGAAGGAGGTTGTCACTCAGGATTTTACGGTACATTGCTCCATCCATTCTCCCATTGATGTAGTCCTGTGCTCTTAGCAGAGAAACACCCCCAAAACATAATGTTTCCATCTTCTTGCTTGACAGTGGGGACGGTGTTTTTTGGGTCATAGACAGCATTTCTCTTTCTCCAAACACAGCGAGTTGAGTTAATGCCAAAGAGCTCAATTTTTGTCTCATCTGACCACAGCACCTTCTCCCAATCACTCACAGAATCATGCAGGTGTTCGTTGGCAAACTTCAGACAGGTCTGCACATGTGCCGTCTTGAGCAGGGGGACCTTGCGGGGACTGCAGGATTTTAAACCATTATGGCGTATTGTGTTACCAATGGTGGTCCCAGCTGCCTTGAGATAATTAACAAATTTCCCCATGTAGTTTTAGGCTGATCTCTCACTTTCCTCATGATCAAGGATAACCCACGAGGTGAGATTTTGGATGGTGCCCAGATGGATGTCAATTGACAGTCATTTTGTATTTCTTCCATTTTCTTACTATTGCACCAACAGTTGTCTCCTCCTCACCCAGCATCTTACTTATGGTTTTGTAGCCCATTCCAGCTTTGTGCAAGTCTATGATCTTGTCCCTGACATCCTTAGAAAGCTCTTTGGTCTTGCCCATGTTGTAGAGGTTAGAGTCTGATTAATTGAGTATGTGGACAAGAGTCTTTTATAAAGGTGACTATTTAAGACAGTTGTCTTTAATGCAGGTAATAAGTTGATTAGGAGTGTCTAACTGGTCTGTAGGAGCAAGAACTCTTAAAGGGGGTGTCTCACTACAAGGATTGCTTTTAATGTTAAAGATCTTGCAAAAACAAGTCACTTTGCAATATGTGCCCATTAGCACTGTCCTCCCTATTCTGAGAAATCCTCTCTTGTATGGGCTGCATCAGCTCCTCAGGTCGCTATAGCTACAGAACTGTTTGATCTATCCTGATAGACTGCCAGCACTGGTTGCTATAGCTACAGACCTGGCTTCTACTGCAGCCTAGTGGAAGCCAGTAAACATTCCCCTGAATTTGAAGTTAAACCAAGAAAACAGGACTGAGGTAAGATGAATCAATATAGTGAGACATCTCCTTTAATGGTTCTCACTATGGAAACAGCTTAAACTCTCATTGTCGCTCTTATTCTTTCTCGTCTTGATTACTGTAACTCCCTACTTGTTGGTCTCCCTCTCTGTAAACTCTCCCCTCTCCAATCCATCCTGCATGCAGCAGCCAGGCTTGTCTTTCTTTCCAGCTGCTATACTGATGCCTCTACCCTGTGTCAGTCTCTGCACTGGCTGCCTATTCAGTACAGAATACAACATAAACTAATCACTCTCACCCATAAGGCTCTCCACAGCGCTGCACCCCCTACATCTTCTCCCTCATCTCTGTCTACCACTCTACCCGGTCTCTCCGCTCTGCCACTGATCTAAGATTACACACCTCACTCATCCGAACCTCCCGTGCCAGTCTACAAGATTTTGCACGTATTGCACCAGTTCTCTGGAACGTGTTACCCCATGTGATCAGGCACACTCACAACCCTCACAGTTTTAAGTGCGCTCTGAAAACTCATCTTCTTAGACAAGCCTACCAAGATCCCTAGCTGTTATCCCCCCAAATTCTGTCACACATTCGTCACTTCCTGAACTTTGGCACCCACAGGCGCTTACCTTTATATAGTTGTACAGTCTGGGTGGCAGTTTCATCCATTTTTAAGTATACTACCCCATATTTATGTAACATGGCTGGTCCATTGTAAACCAAGCACTTCACAGCCTATAATTCACCCATAAACTCTAATAGATTGTAAGCTCTTGCGAGCAGGGCCCTCACACCTCGTGTCTCATTTGTCAGTAGCTTTTTAAAATGTAATGTCTGGTTTGTCTGTGCTTATACCCTCTATATCAGACCTGGGCAAAGTACGGCCCCGGGCCGCATCCGGCCCGCCAGCTCAGCCGGAATGCGGCCGCGGCGTACGCTGCCCAGGTCTGCTAATAGTAGCGCTGACGGCCCGCCGCGGCCGGGTATTGCTGAGAGGAGCCGCCGCGGGCGTCAGCGCTACTATTAATGGTGAATTAGGCAGCGACGCGGTGAACTCCCGCTCACCGCGCCGCTGCCTCTCCTGGGCGCACACAGTAATATCTCTGTGCGGGCCCAGGAGCTGACGGAGGTGCGTCCGGCGGCTGGCGGCATGACGTCATATCACGCCCACCAGGCTGGGAAGCTCCTCGGACAGAAGATGAGCGCGCTCGGCCGGGAAACAGGTAAGCCAAGGTGAGTATCAGTGTTTGTTATTTTTAATTTTGGTCATAAAGCTATATACCTGCCTGTGGGAAGCCCTAACTAGCTATATACCTGCTTGTGGGAAGCAGCTATATACCTGCTTGTGGGAAGCCCTAACTAGCTATATACCTGCCTGTGGGAAGCCCTAACTAGCTATATACCTGCTTGTGGGAAGCAGCTATATACCTGCTTGTGGGAAGCAGCTATATACCTGCTTGTGGGAAGCAGCTATATACCTGCTTGTGGGAAGCCCTAACTAGCTATATACCTGCCTGTGGGAAGCCCTATCTATATACCTGCTTGTGGGAAGCCCTAACTAGCTATATACCTGCCTGTGGGGAAGCCCTAACTAGCTATATACCTGCCTGTGGGAAGCAGCTATATACCTGCTTGTGGGAAGCCCTAACTAGCTATTATCCTGCCTGTGGGAAGCCCTAACCAGCTATATACCTGCCTGTGGGAAGCAGCTATATACCTGCTTGTGGGAAGCCCTAACTAGCTATATACCTGCCTGTGGGAAGCCCTAACTAGCTATATACCTGCCTGTGGGAAGCAGCTATATACCTGCTTGTGGGAAGCCCTAACTAGCTATATACCTGCTTGTGGGAAGCCCTATCCAGCTATATACCTGCTGTGGGAAGCCCTATCCAGCTATATACCTGCCTGTGGAAGCTCTATCCAGCTAATATACCTGCCTGTGGGAAGCCTATCCAGCTATTAACTGCCTGTGGGAAGCCCTATCCAGCTATATACCTGCCTGTGGGAAGCCCTATCCAGCTATATACCTGCCTGTGGGAAGCCCTATCCAGCTATATACCTGCCTGTGGGAAGCCCTATCCAGCTATATACCTGCCTGTGGGAAGCCCTATCTAGCTAGATACCTGCCTTTGGGAAGCCCTATCTATATACCTGCTTGTGGGAAGACCTAACTATCTATATTCCTGCCTGAGGGGAGCTGTACCTATCTATATTCCTGCCTGAGGAGAGCTGTACCTATCTATATACCTGCCTGAGGAGAGCTGTACCTATCTATATTCCTGCCTGAGGGGAGCTGTATCTATATACCTGCCTGTGGGGACCTGTATCTATCTATATACCTGCCTGCGGGGAGCTGTATCTATCTATATACCTGCCTGCGGGGAGCTGTATCTATCTATATACCTGCCTGCGGGTACCTATATCTATATACTTGACTGACTGAGGGGAGCTGTATATACCTGCCAGACTGAGGGGACATACATCTACATACCTACCTTACTGAGGAGAGCTGTATATACCTGCCTTACTGTGTACCATGAGTAAGGCAGTTATATAGATGCATCCCCAGTAAGTTTCCACAAAAATAATCCTCCAAAAAACGATTTTTTTCCCCGTTCACCCTATGTTTTTATTAGTCCGGCCCTCCAAAAGCATCGCACTTTCTCATGCGGCCCGATGGGAAAATTAATTGCCCACCCCTGCTCTATATTGTAAAGTGCTGCGGAATATGTTGGCGCTATATAAATAAAGATTATTATTATTATTGGTAGGGGATCAAATACTTATTACTCTCAGCAAAATGCAAATAAAGTTATATAATTTATACAATGGGATTTTCTGGATTTTATTTTGGATATTCTGTCTCTCAATGTTAAAATTAAAGACTGTTCATGTTTTTGTCAGTGGGCAAGCTTACACAATCAGCAAGGGATCAAATAATTATTTCCTTCACTGTATGATTAGTTGTATCTGCTGGTAAAATTGAAAGCCCCATCAGTACTTATTCCACAGATAGATAAATACTTTTAACCTCCAAGCAGTGTTTTGTTGTTTTTTTTTTTTCAATGTTTTTTCTTTTTTTTTTTTATCTTTTTGTAGAAACCGTTTGAAGTTGATAGAAGACTCGTCCCGCCAGAGAGAGGAACGTCTTCGACAAGAAAACCAGGAGCTTTCTGCACAATACATCTCCCGCTGTAAGAGTGCAGAACAGGAGAAAGCAGATTTACTGTCCCAATATCAGAAGAAACTTACAGAGTTTCAACAAGAAAAGGATATGGAAATAGAAAGGATACGGGAACTTCAGAGGTGAGGAGGAAAACTTGATTAAACTAGTGCTGTCATGTAACGTAGGTAAACATATTTAATGTATATGCATCAATGCTTCATCCTTAGGGTATCTGTCCAGGAAATGTGCAGAGATCATGAAGAACAACTCAGCGGCTAAAGCGTCTCAAAGATCAGGAAATAGATGCCGTGACCAGCGCTTCTTCACACACAAGGTTTGTCTCCTCTTGGCATAATCATCGGGCTAAACCAATTTATTTTCTGCAGGCTGTAGATTTACATGAGTACAGAAACGTCTTCAACATAGGAATTGTTGGCTGAACAGCTATTTTCATACTTGGCTGAGCCTGCCAGTACTTGGAGGGGGTGGGCTGCTGAGAAAGGGCAGTAGATGACGAATGTTAAAATCCAGCATTCCCAGTCCTTGTCTCCTCCAAAACATTTTCCAATACACCATTATTTCTTTACTTAGTTTGGTTAAAGCTTGTTTCCTTTTTGATAACCCTTAATATTCTTAAACAAAGTGCAAGTCAGATAAATGCTTCGTTACTTAAAGGGAACCTGTCAGTTGGTTTATGCTATTGCATATGAGGTCAGGATGTGACTATAGATTTTTATTATATAGGAGTGAAGCTGCGCGTTTTTTTTTTTTTTTTTTTAACTGAAGGTTTTATTATATTTTTCAAAATGTAGAAAATAAAAACTTTTTCTCAGCAAAACAATTTCGCAATTAGTTAGTGAAAAAAAACACGGGCCCGAGGGGGTAAAACGAAGTCCATACCCCATAGGCTGGTAAGCCCACATGGGAAAGGAGTATGCCCTAAAAAAATAAAAAGGGAAAATTCGGAAAAAACCTTTGAGCCAGAAAACTTAGAAGATAAAGACAAAAAAGGGGGGGGGGAAGGGGGGGGGAGAGGGGGGGGGGGGGGGTGGGGCATTGATAGATACCTGAATTGGTGTGTCGCTTAGGTCAGTTCAGCCAAAAAGTTCCAGGCCGCCCATGTTTTGTCAAAAACAGATCAGCCTGTGTGGAGAGAGGGTAAACGCCCATTTCGCCCCTCCTAGTTTATGTATGAGACCCGCTCGCTGGGGGTAGGTCTGTTTCCTTGATGTGACAGGCCCTTGCTGCCCCCAGGACAAGTAAAAAAAACTTTGCATTTTTCCCTAGGAAGGTTTGAAGGCCCCAAGTAGTTTTAACCCGGGGTCCAATGGTTTCCACTTACCGGAAATCTTTAGGGGCCTTTTAACCCCCCGACTTGGGGTTGATCGCCCCAGCGGGAAGGGGATTCCGCAAAGGGGGCGTATGCTCGCCCCGGCGATCGCGGGGTTGCGGGGGAGCCCCCGCGCGATGCGGATGGAACCCCGCGGTAAAAATTTCCCCTGGTTCATGCCCCATCACCCCCGGCCCGGGGTGAGCTCCGGCCCCCCGGTTTAAAAACGATCATTACCGCGCCGTTGGCCGCGAATGTGCCCCCAGGCAGGGGGGTGAGTCCCCTTTGCTTCGATCGGGAGGGACGGCACAGGTGCCGTCGCCGTCTCCTACCCGAATCCCGGATGCTGTCTGAAGCATCCGGGTAGTCTGGTGACGTCACTGCCCCAAAGCATTGTGGGCATGGTGTCACTTTTTGCCTTTGGGCCTATGCACGCAGTAACGCTGTGCAAGATCGCCCTTAAACAGCAAATTAATGATTGCTTTTCCCCGTGGGGTTTGTTGTTACAAACCCCCAGGGGGGAAAAGTAAAAAAATTTTGGGAAAAAAAAAAAAAAAAAG